>VXAK01024443.1:339490-426605 GCA_013399435.1 Arenaria interpres
TTTTTTCCCTAAGTACAGAGTCCATCTCTACATAAGGGCTTTCAGCCTGTCATCCTACTACGGGTAGAACTTGGGTTTGTTGTTTTTGGGACTTAATGAAGTGTGTAAACCAGCTGTTGTTTAGTTAAACATGCTGTGGGAAAGACTTCTTGAAGCTAATGTTGCTATTTCTTTTCAAAGGGGTTAATTTTATGAAAATGCTGACTTCATAGAATCATAGAATGGTTTGGGTTGGAAGGGACCTTAAAGATAATTTAGTTCCAAGCCCCTGCCCTGGGCAGGGACACCTCCCACCAGACCAGGTTGCTCAAAGCCCCATCCAGCCTGGCCTTGAACCCCTCCAGGGATGGGGCAGCCACAGCTTCTCTGGGCAACCTGGGCCAGTGTCTCACCACCCTCACAGCAAAGAATTTCTTCCTGGAATCTAATCTGAATCCCCCCTCTTTCAGTTTAAAACCGTTGCCCCTCATCCTATGGCTCCCCTCCCTGATCAAGAGTCCCTCCCCATCTCTCCTGGAGCCCCTTTAGGGACTGGAAGGAGCTCTGAGGTCTCCTTGGAGCTTTGTCTTCTCCAGGCTGAACACCCCCAACTCTCTCATCCTGTCCTCACAGTAGAGGGGCTCCAGCCCTTGGAGCATCTTTGTGGCCTCCTCTGGACCTGTTCCAACAGGTCCATGTCCTTTCTGTGCTCAGGACTCCAGAGCTGGACACAGCTGGACTTCAAAAATAAAAAGAAGTTATAGAAGTCTATACCTAGGCAGTACGTAGGCACTCTCTATCCTTCACCAAGGATTTGTGAGCCTTTCTGACCTCATCTAGCTTTTACCTAGAATATCTCATATAGAGGTCTACGTGAGGGGTTTTGCAGGAGAGCTGAAGTCAGTGTTGCTGGGGGTGTGTTGGGGGTTGTCTCTCCTCCTCCTTCTCCGGAGACGTCCCGGGAAACAGCCCCCAGCCTTGCTGTGGCCCCAGGACTCCAGCAGGTACCGACCCACAGCGGGGACCGCACGAAACAGCCTTGTTTGTGTCGCAGCCTGTGAATGACAGTCGTGTCGAAACTTCTTGGACATGCTTGAAGGGGTTAATGCTTCCATTTCAAATGTTGAAACCAGCTGTGCTTGGTGTTATCAACTGGTTTTACTGTAATTTATATTTGATACTTGCATCTGCTGTAGGATTTCTCCACAAGCAGCTGCTGTAAGCAAAGGGGGCTTTCAGATCAGTCCCAGTGTTTAGGGATGGGACTAATTTAACAAAACAAACACAACCCGTCTGTTTGTTGAATGTTTATTGGAATAATCAACAATGCTATTTTGTTGATTTTTATTTATTCTCGGGAAGTATAACGTTAGCATTATTAGCAAGTATAAATCTAGCAACAAAGCAGGCAACAGCATTTTTAAGGAATGATAATAACTTGTTTTGACTTTCAGAAAGTTGTCTGATGGTATAATCTTGGTGGTTACATGGCGATTCATTCCATATAAGAAAGAATGTTGCTTTTAAACGGGAAGACCCCCCAGCACCTCCCCAAAGCATTTCCATAAGGCAGGCTCCTCCAGCCTTTGAATGGAATAGCACTTCAGGCAGTGCTTTTTTCCGTCATTAACGTTTGGGTTATCCAAGAGGTTTGGACCAAATGGAAATGCAAATCCTTTGTGAATCAGCAGCTTTCGCGGTCTGTGATACTGGAATCAGCACTTTGAAACAAGATGGTAGTTTATGTTCCAACAAATACATTATTTAAAGTGTAAAAGTAATTCTTAAAGGGAGCCCAAGGGAAGAATGGGAGAACACTAGGTGGTGGTATAGTATGATAAGTCTAATAATTGTTTTGCCTTTTTTAAAAGTATCATGGAAAAAAGGTTCAGGAACTGTTCTGATCTTTGTTTGGGATATTTCGTAGTAGCAGACAGGCTCTTTGTTTTACTGCTTTAAGTTACCTGTTTCACTAGTGACTCTAATTTCAGCAGTTGCTTCAGTCTAGGCAGGGAAACCGTGGTCTGGAAGGTAAGTTTGGCAGCTCTTGTGTAATCGATGTGCTTCTGAAAGGAATAGGTCATTAAACTTGTTCTTAACCAAGAAGAGGACATGAGATATAAAACATTACAGCAGGTGTGGGCTTGAGGGGGGACCCCAGGCTTCATTTTCTATTCTACAGTTGGGAGATGCTGCATGAGACAACAGACTGGAGTTTGCCATAGCTTGACCCCACAGGCAGGCAGGACAGGCCCTTGCGCCTGTAGGAATTTCTTGTCATAAAAAGTCAGTAGTAAGGAGAAAGAGCTAACAGTGTGTGCTCTCTCTGGCAGAGGCTTTGACAATTACTAAGTGATTCAAGTAAGTTTTTGGGAGGACTGGGTCCCCTAAGAGAAAAGCTGATGAATTTCAGCAGTGTTTTGGGAGCAGTTGGGGTTGTAGCTCTCTGCACTCCCACAGCCTTTGCAGCAAAAATGCGCTCTCTCAACTGTCCAAGTGCGGTAACATCTCGGAGTGGAAATGGATATTCGGTCACGCTGTGTTGGCAGGTTTAATGAACTGAGCCAGTGAATCTGGCGGGGAGTTGAGAAACGAATGAGATGAGCTATTTGAAAATCTCCTTTTAAATTAACTCTGTTCTAACAGATCTATAAAAAGGCCATTACACTTCAGCTGGGAAGTGTAATGTATGTGCTAGTTCATTAATAACCCATGACGCTGAGCTAGCATTGGGGCCTCCACGGTTCCTGGGAGTATGAGGTACAACCATCGCTTCCCAGTAACTTCAGATGCAGCTTCTCTTGCTGTGTATCCCTGTAGTGGGACCACTTGCCAGTTGGTCAGTTACTGTGAGCTGACGATTAACAGCCAAGTGGATTGGGATCTGCTACTGGTATCATGAGGATGAGACAAAAAAATGCCCGTGTGAAGGATTATTTCTTTTTTTTCCCCCCTCTAAACGTTGTTTAATGTTTTGTTGTTGGATGGGCAGCAGACACACTCCTCCAGTTTGAGTGGTGAAGGCAGTATCCTGGCAGTACCTACCATGGGATGGCCTTGTCTCCCAGCACCTTCTGTTTATCAAAACATAAATCAGAAGTGCAGCTGGTCGGGGAAGTCATTAAGTTATCTCCGTAGACTGTAAAGTCTTTTCTACTGAGCACCCTGTTTTTATGAGGTTGCTGGGATATGCAGAGCTACTGGCGTCAGAACGAGAAATGAGAAAGGCCACGTATCCCCATGGCCTTCTCACCAATGTTCTCACCATCAAGATGCTGTGGATAAAGACCAGAATACAAAGGGTGAGGGAATCTAAGGAAGCCTAATGGTTAGAGCACTGGTTTTGGGAGACCTGAGTCATCGCTCTGATCGCAAGCCAGTTGCTTAGTTCTGGCCTCAGTTCTTTATTTGTGACAGACAATTAATAATGCCCGGGATTAAGATTGAACACTAAAGGTTGTGATGTGCTCAGATGGGATCCATACTGGGATCCACATTATTTTCATGAGTCTGAGATTGCATGTTGTATGAGTAAATGTGTTTATGGCATGACAGTCAAATAGCACACGAAGAAATATCATTACATACCAGTAACTGCTCATTTTAGCAGTAGTAGGCAATCTGAAATATATTGGTTTACTCTTTATTTGCTGCAAAGTATTGTGGCTGTAAATGCAGTCATGCCATTTTGCTCCCCATTTTCAGTCATTTATAATTCTTTATGAAGTTAACTGTGGAGATGAAAACTTTCTACACTTACGCCTTATCCGAGGGAAATTTGTACTAAATATTGAAAGGTTTTGAAAATAAAAATCAGACTAAACACTGAGAGATCAGAATCAGAATAAGAGCTTTGTTTTTCTTGTTACCAATATTCTTCCAAACTTTTTTGAATATCTGATGATGGCGAGAAATTATCCCTCACTTTAGAGAAGTTTCTTTGACTTTTCTGATTAAGCATTAGTAAGATTTGATAGTTATGACTTGTGAAAATGGTTCATGAAGTCGGTCCTTCCCTGCTTCCTGGCCCTCCTCTCCCGAGCACCAACACAATAAATGATTCTGTCTATTTTTGGGAAGACACCATCTGCACATACTTGTATGTAGCAAGTACTGAGAGCGTAGGTAAAAAAAAGTCAGATTCAGAGCTCTGCCCATATAAAATGTCTTGAATTCTGTTCTTATATACGTTAAACATTTGAAAATACTGTTGGAATCATGATGGGTTGGTTACAGTTGGCTCAGCACCAAGGCCTTAGAGTATTTTGGACACATTTGAGACAATGGTTTTAGCGGAGGTAATTGGAAATGGAACACAAATTACAAGGGTTACAAAGTTATAGAAAGTTATAGAAAAAGGATGTGAAACTTAAGAAATAAAATAGTGTCAGATTGTTTTTCCTCTTCTTTTGAGTGATCTGCCAAAACCCAAGACTTAAGAGGGTGGTTTTGATTATGTGAATTGGGTGTGTTGTTTAAGTTGTGTGCTTTAAAAAAAAACCCAAAGACAAACTCCTAAAGTAATTTCCTTAAATACAGTGAAAATGGACAACGGTAGGGCTGGTTTCTGCCCTGAAGTGTTCTACGCCTCACACTCCAGGATGTGATGTGCTCCAGAAGTTTTCTCTGTGCTCATGCTCGTGATCCCCATTCCTTTCTCCATAGTTAACCACAATCTGCTGCCTGAAATGCTTTCACCTCCAGCTGCTCTGGGTGCAAAGGGAGGTGCAAGGTTGAGAGATAGAAAAGCCTTGGCTGAACCCACCACTGTCTTCTCCTGCTCTCTGAGGACTTGTTTCCTTCCCGTACAGAGGGCAGCATCTTCCCGAAGTTACATCACTTTAAGCACCTCTAAAAAGGTGGAATGTGGGGCTTGTTTCTCGTTGCCCAAAGCATGTAGGCCTTTTGTGTTTAGCTCTTGAAGTAAAGCTTTGAAAAAAATCATTGTTTTGGCTTTCTGTGTGGGAAAATCTGTGTGTGCTTTGCTGATTAGCCCACTGGGTCAGACACCCCTCTGGAGTGAGGAGTCGGAACTGAAGGGCGATGGGAGGGGAGGGCTTTGGCTCCATCAATCCCTTTCTGTCTGCAGCTCCCAGGAATGCTGAGAAATCATACGCAGCATTGTTCCCCCCGGCGTATTCTCATGTGCTTTGTCCAGCCTGGCTGTAAGCAATTCAAGTGACAGGCATCCAGCTCTCCCTTGGGAGGCAGAAAATAGTCCAACCATCGTTGTGGGGATGAGAACAAGATTCCAAGAAAATGAGGGAGATCTGCTCAGAAACCAGCCACAATGTGAAGGGCCTATTAGATGTTACTGTCGGGGGTTTGCTGGGATGGGGCAGACTTGGGCAGTTTTGTGCCTGCTGACAGTGGTACTGACTTAAAGCCTTACTATATGGTATTTTATGTTGTAATTTGCTTCCAGCTTGATTCTGGAGATCCAGTATTGGCTTATATGTGGTAGAGAGACACTTCAGTATCGGAGAAAGACACAAGCGAGAATGGGATGTGAATTATTGCCTTGAACCAAGGGGATCAGACCAGTTGAAAGGCTTCTCAAGCAGCTCTTTAGGGGTTGGGGAGGGTCCACGAGGACACTACTGGTGAGATGCTTTGGGAATTACTGCTTTCAAGCACCCTGGTTCCATGCTTATTAATACCAGCTGTGTGTCGCTAGAGCACCTGGCAGTATAAATGGGATTTTCATCCATAGGACCAATTCATCAGTCTTTATATAGGATTAGGTAGAGCACATAGAAGGGTTTTGTGCTGGCGCTTTATGCCTTGTGTTGCCTGTGGGAGCAGACTATGCCTGATATGACATAAGACTTCAAGAGAAGTTTACTCTTTCATAATGTTTATTAAATCTGAACATGGATGACAGAACTGGCACCCTTGTTTTGCACTGTACCTCTGGGGTGTTTTCTGATATAATGGAAAATGCCCTAGAACTTGCTTTACTGCTCCAAAGGACTGGACACTGCCAAGCCACCCATGTGAATTCATGGTCTTATTAATTAATCAGGTCATTCCACTCACTCAGAGCATCCCAATAATTTATCCATACTGAGTTTTCAGCCTGTCAGTCACCCAAGGTCGTGTCACTGGCAGATCTGGCTGCTCCAGAGGGGGTTTAAGAATAATTTTCTTTCATTTCTCTGATGCTGTAGGTGAGCAGATGGTAGTGTAGAATTGAGAAATGACATTTGCATAGAGGAATACAAGTAAACTTTTGGAAGTTTGTGGTTCCTGCTGAACAAAAGTAAAGTGTACTCTGATTTCATGACTTTGAAGCTGATTTATGCATGTCTCAACACTCCTTTCTGAATTATCTAAAACAGCAGGAATATCATACTTGAAGAAATCTCTGCAGCAGTCGCTTTTCTCTGACAATGACTAAACCAAAGCGTGATCAAGGCCTGTTTTCACTGACAGTTCAGTTTCCCTGGACAGAACCCTTGCTGAGCCGTTAATTATCAAATTATCTAAGTCCGTTGTTTTCTTTTTGTGAGAATGCAGCAGTTGCTAGACTGGATCCGACCCAAGGCCTGGTATTCTGTCTCTGGCAGTGGCTGGCACCAGATGGGCTCTGCAGCAGCAGGTGGGAGCTAAGCTACCCCTCCACTAGGTTTTATCATGTCTTTAACAGCTAGAGATAACTTAAGCTCTGAAAAAGATGCCTCGATGTTTCTGCCAACTGTCCGTTGTCGTAGTGAAGCGATCATTCCGGATAGTCCTGCTAGCACTAGGAATGTTCGACACCTTTGAATCATAAATTTCGTGGCGTTTTCTTTAGTATTTTTTTTTTCTTTTCTTTTTAGTTGTCCATCTGTTATGGCGGTACAAGGGGAGCACTGCTCCTGTTCACTGAACTGTCAGTTCTTCCACTGGCCCTTCCTACCTCCTCAGGGATGTTGTTAACTGTTTTTGGGGGTTTGGGGTTATTTGGTTGGTCGGTTGGTTTTTTATTTTGAAAGAACAATTTTCTTCTCTATTGAAGCCAGCTCAGCTGCAGTGATGGTAAAAGTGCTGTTTGCTGCCTACTGCTCTTTGGAGGCTTCTCTGCTGAACTGTGTGAAACTGTAGTTCATAGATGCAGACTTGTGGAAGAATAGGCAACTTTATCTCCTCCAGCCTTTTGTTAGCTGGGGTTCAGTAAAAAATAGCTCCATTTCTGTAAATGTATTGTCTGCATTTTACAGAAAGGAAGACTGAGGCAGAGACCAGGAATGTAATTTGCTCAGCTGGGATTCTTAGCTTCTTTCAATTTAACGCGTGAGTCCAGGTTTGGAACTGAGCAGAACTGGAGTGCAGGGTGTGAAATGGGCTGTGCGTGTGGCTTCTTGACAACACCTCTGCTGGTGTTCACCTTCCAGGTAACCCATAGAACATCGGGATGGATTCGTCATCCCAGGAGGTAGAGTTCACTGGTCCAAACCTATGTCATTTAGTAGCACAATAGATGAGATGCGTCCTCTGTCAGTCTTCAGTGAAAGCCACCCTTGAGGCAAGCAATTCCCAGCTATTACTGTGTGGCTCCCAGTGAGGCAGTGTGGCTTGGTGATGGGTTGGGAGGGCACACCAGCCTCAGCAGCCAGTGTGTGATCTTCAGGGGAGGGGCTGATATTTTAGGGGTGATTTCCTAAAAGATACGCGCTTTCAGCTATGGCGTGGCTAGTGCTCAGTACTGATTCTGTAGTGAAAACTCTTCATGTGAGTAAATGCCATGGTCATCATCAAAGCCAGGGATATCAGGCCTGATAATCTGGATTAAACATGATGATAGAAAGGAGAATCTCCCTTAACGTGTGATTTCGTGGAGGGACAAGGGGAGGGATGATTTTCTTCTGTAATGGAGGAACATATAGAAGTTGGTCAGTTCCAACATCCTTTTTCAGTGTCAGGATGTTGTGCCCAGTCAGACCCCTAAGAGTGATAGTCCCAGTAGTTTTCTGTTCTGGCAGACCTTTTGTTCTGTTCCAGAACCTAATTGCTAATTAGAATCAATATGAACTAGAAAATAGCTTTCAACTGAAGCGTCCATCAAGGTCTACTCCTCACGGAATTTTGTATTTACTACCACTTGAGTGGGCTTGATGTTTTGTGAGGTGTGTGCAGAGCTAGTCCTGGGCTGTACGGTATTTAGCAGCCACAAGAGCGTTCAGAAATGGAAATGGTTAAATAATACATTAAAATGTGGGGTTTTTTTTTGCCTTGTGTGTATTTCAATGCTTTCTGCATCACTAGAAGAAGATGAGTCTCAGAAAATGCGGAGGGAGGGAGGGATATCCTCAGAAAAAGCAGGAGAGGCAACTTCTCCTTGTGGGTCTAGAAAAGGCTCTTTGTACAGGTTTGAACTGGAATGGAATTTGAATCCATGCAAATGAACTGGAAAGCCTGAGATACGCAATAGTTGAGGTCCAGCTTAGAATATGTCACAGGGAGGAGATGTAAGGTTATATCATAACTTTGCCCATTGCAACCCCCAAATATAACCATACCTATGAAGTTCCCCTGAGATACTGAGATTTGTGGAGGAGGAAAAAAACCAAATCTAATAAATCCTCAGTTCCTAAAAAATTTCTCACCATCTAAAGGATGGACTGCTCTCACTTGATAGTTTCTCAAACTTCTTAATCTGTTATTGCATCTGGGTAATTTAAAGTGCCGTGTGAGTGCTAACAAACTGTCATTTTATTGATGTTATCCTAATGGGCTGGCTGAATTGTGTATATGCAAATGGCTGTTGTCATGATTAATTGGAACTGGTAGTGCTTCGTGATCAGAGAAATGAGGCTGCTGATTTCTGGCAGTGATTTATTTATTGATTGATTCCTTCAGCGTCTATGGTGAGGAGGTGAAACTTTGGCAGTGAAACCTTGGTTCTTAGCTTGTTATTGCCTTCCAAAAGTTCAAACAATTTGATTCTATCATAGTATTATGATCAAGATGGGTTGAATAGAACTTTAAGTATTCGTTGTTGAACTACAAGTTGAATCTCTGCGTGTAGCCATTCTAGGAGGCAAACTTTCTTAGCAATACTTCTCAATGGGTATGCATCCTCCTGCTGTGTAGCTGAGTGGGTTTGAGTGTCGGTGGGACCAGCAGAGCATGCACCATTTGAAAGGGAAGATTTTCCAGGTTTGCTCCAAATTCGGTGAACCTTCATGAAAAGGACTCTCTGAGAATGTAGATGTGGCATTACTTAAGGACCCCCATCGCTACCGACAGCCCCATGATGCTTAGCACAGATGCCAAGGAAATGTGCAGTTTTTAAAGTAAATGGGAAATGACTATGTAAATAAATAAACAATTTTAAAATGTCAGAGAAAAATGGAGAAATGCTTCTGCAGGCCCTGAATACTTTATAAACTCTGCTTAGAAGTGAAGGCTTTAGCATGACGGAGTTATTCCTGTGATATTCTATTCTTGTCTGCTTTATTTAACTCTTTCAGTGAACCTTCATGGTTATGTCAAAATTCTATATCCAGCTAATGATCCTCACTGAATTTCTTCCTTTCACTTTGATACTCATTTGAAAAACATTTTAAGGAAATTGAATGTTATAATATAGTTGTTTAGAAGGAAATGTTCCCACATAGTGTGAAGCCTGTAAACTGAGGACAGTAGAATAAAATTGTTGTAATTAAAAGTAACATGTTGTTAGTTTGTTCTTAAATATAAAAATGTGATGCACTAAGACTAAATTATATCTGGGATCTGGGGGCTGAATTTTCTTTTCAGTCTTTTGGTCTGACTCAGCCGTCTGTAGATTGTCTAAAGCTGCAGTCATTTCAAGAAATGTCTGTCCCTGCAGTGATACCTTTCTTTCCCAATCCCAGTTCTCAAGGGCACGTTGGATTAGCTTGAATAATGAGTGTGTCTAATTGAGGGGAGTTGACACTGGATGTAGCTTATACAAAACAGTGTTGGAAACAGAGCGTGTGTAATGTAACCTTGGAGAGGACATACTAATTTTTCTTTTGAAATGTGTGTTGTGAAAGACCATGATTACAGGTGTTGACATGCCATGGCTCTAAAATCCCACTTCACGGGTACTGAGGCTGGAGAGTTGGGAGGGTTCAGCCTGGAGAAGAGAAGGCTCCGTGGAGACCTTAGAGCCCCTTCCAGTCCCTAAAGGGGCTCCAGGAGAGATGGGGAGGGACTCTGATCAGGGAGGGGAGCCATAGGATGAGGGTAATGGTTTTAAAAGGAAAGAGGGGAGATTCAGACGAGATCTTAGGAAGAAATTCTTTCCTGTGAGGGTGATGAGACCCTGGCCCAGGTTGCCCAGAGAAGCTGTGGCTGCCCCATCCCTGGAGGGGTTCAAGGCCAGGCTGGATGGGGCTCGGAGCAACCTGGTTTGGTGGGAGGTGTCCCTGCCCAGGGCAGGGGGTTGGAACTTAATGATTTTTAAGGTCCCTTTCAGCCCCAACTGTTCATGGACCCTTGTTTTCCGTTGTGTGGCAGCAGAGCGAGCAGCGCTGATGTCTCTGCTCTGGGCTGTTCTCTGCAGCTGCCGGCAGAGAGTGGCCTTCGGTCCCTCTGTTTCCCTCTTCCCAACATCTTTACTCAGCTGCTGCTGGTTTTGCACAGAGTTAAATCTCAGTCCTGCCAAAGAGATGAAAGCTTAGAAAAGGGTGAGCTTTACATGGTAGTAAGTACTGTTTGCAACACAACGGGGCAAATCTGAGTGTCAAAGGAGGTGGTTTAAAACCGTAGCTATAAAGGAAGGAGGTGATGCGGTGGGATCTCACATTTCTGGTATCGGTGCTCGGCTGATGCAAGTGTCCCTATTACAAATGAAAAGAAGAGATAGTAGAGACCACCTGTTTTGTTGTGTAACAGCTTTTGGTTTTTTCTTTTGTGTTGACTCAGCAATACGTGCCGGCTCATGCAGAAAGCTGTTTATTGAATGTATTGAAGGTTTTGCTTTTTCTTAAAGGAAAGAAATGAGTCTCTTTTGCCACAAGAGGGAGAGCATGAGAAATGCCAGAGAGAGGAAACTGCACGGTGGCAGTTCTGCTCATGCCTTCATTTTAGGACCCACAAAGGGATAATTTTGGAGGTGAACTCCTCTTACCTTTATGCCCATACTTACTGGAAAGCACAGATGCTAGAGATAGTTAAAGTCTAACTAAGCCTTGTCTGATCAGTTTTGCTTAGTGGTTCTTGCGTGAATTGTGATTATAACTCAGCTCGAGATGTACATCACTAAGATTTTATGAATCGAACTTGCAGACTGATTTATTCAGCCAGTCAGTCATGGTGCTGGAGCTGGGGCTTGGAGCCCAGAGAAGAAATAGCGTCAATGGTTAGAATTCATCGGTGCTTGTGTCTGGTTGGCACTCTATTGCTAAACCCATTTAACTAAATGGATATTGATCTTTAGTTAATTTACTATCCAACCAAGTCATGCTGATATGCTTTTAATGTATTCTGACTTTAGTTATGCTGAAGGGCTACATCTATTTAACTGCATTGGTTTTTATGTCAATTTAGTTAAATCCGTGTAGAAGTGAGTATCGACAAGCTCTAAGTGTTTTATAATGGGATTTTGCAGTGTAAGTTCATTCTCCTCCAGTTCAGGTTTTACCCCACGTTCAGGTTTTCACCTGGTCTTTGGCGATAACATTTTCTGGGTTTATTTTTTATTTTATAAAATCCACCACAAGAGTAATTGGATATTGATACTGTAAGATTTAGCACTTCAAATCAAGAAATAGCTGCCTAACGCTGCCTCTTGTTTCACTTTCTTCTCCTTGCTGCAGATGTGCTGATATAATAGACCTCTCAATCATCTAGTCTTTTTGTGATATAGTATTCTTTATTTCTTTTTCCTTTGATAAGTTGAACAGAGATACTTTCCAATCCCTTAGTATTGTGATTGTGAAAGGCGTCTGCGAAAGTTCATTGCACAGGCTGCTCAGCTCACCCGAGATGGGTGGAAAATCAAGCGGCAAGCAGGTCTGCGGGGAATGTGTTTGTGTGTGAGGGGGGTTTGTGCTGTGGGCAGCGGATGGTGTGGGACCCGAACGGAGCGATACGAGTTCCTGGCTCCGTCGATGCCACCGTGAACACGCCGTTCCCTTTGCCCGCAGCTCCCCGCCTGCCTCTTGATGATAACCTCTGGGATGATAAACTCTGCAGGGCACGGACCATCTCTCGTTGTGGTCTGAAAAAGCCTCGCACGTCCTCATTAGCTACTGCTCCCTCCTTAGACTATTTTTAGTTGTTGTCTGTCTCAGCCGGTTGTTACTTCTGTCTTGCAGCCGGTGGAGACTGCCAGCTGCGTGTTTAGACAGCACCTCGCGCTTGGCAGCTCAGACTCGGCGAACATCTCTAGTCACTGCTGTGACTCTTTTCCACCACAGCTTTATATTTCAGAGTGGTTTGACACACCGGAGTTTGGATGTGGCTAAAATTTAACTGTGACATCTGGGTGGGCTGTTTCAGTGGTGGTGTTACCAGCCATTCCTCAGTGTGTCTCAGGCTTCGAGCTCATAAACTGGGAGAGGTGAAGTTTGAGGCATAATCTGAGGGGGCAAATTGCACAGTGATATGTAAATGTGCCAGTTGAATTCAGTTGTTTCCTGAAAAATGAGGTGGGGAAAAACATCCACTTTTTTTATCCAAAGTAAAATCTCCACAGTTTAGGCAGGTTTATTAACTTAGGACACTTCATTCTGTATTTACAGCTTTTTAAAACTGTCAGGACAGCCTGAGGTTTCAAAGAGATGAATTCAGGGATGCCAAGCACACACCACACAGGCCAGAACATTCCCCTCCCGTCCCGTTTGTTGGTGGTTCTTCAGATGTGGGCAGGAAGTGGGCCGAGGACTGGAGGGATTATTCTGGTAGTCCTGTCCCTGCTGGACTCCTACCCAGAGGCTTCGTAGGTTTTTCCCAGCGTGTGAACAAAGTAAATCTTTCAGGTGAATAAAATTCCAACAGCTCCTCTGCATGCAATAAGGACACACCTAGTGATGTGTTGGAAAGGACAGGGAACACCTGTGATTGACTCTCTACATGCACATCCCATCACGAGATGTCACCTGTCCCTGTTGTGTGACACCTGCCTGTCATGTGGTAGATCTTTAATGACATGATGGAGGGTGAGGAGGGGGCAGTACAATGCTTAAGGGCCTTTAGAATCACAGAATATGTGGTTGGAAGGGGCATCTGGAAATCATCTGGTCCAGCCCCCTGCCAGAGCAGGTCCACCCAGAGCAGGTTGCACAGGAACGTCTCCAGGCGGGTTTGGAACGTCTCCAGAGACAGAGACTCCACCACCTCCCTGGGCAGCCTCTTCCAGGGCTCTGCCACCCTCACAGGGAAGAAGTTCCTCCTCATGTTCAGGTGGAACTTCCTCTGTTCCAGTTTGTGCCCGCTCCCTCTTGTCCTGTCCCTGGGCACCAGTGAAAAAAGCCTGGCCCCATCCTCCTGACACCCACCCTTGCAGTATTTACAGGCGTTGATCAGATCCCCCCTCAGTCTTCTCTTCTCCAGACCAAAAAGACCTAAGTCCCTCAGCCTTTCCTTGTAAGAGAGATGAGAGATAACACGAGGTGATTTGTCCCATAGCAGGTGAACGGTTGAGCACCACTGAGTTCCTGTCTTTGTGTTTCGGTTTTACATCAGGCAGAGGGAGCCAGTGAAGCTCAGGCAGTTCCTGTGCTAAACCGGGCAGATGGGAGACCCCTGTGAGTCCTGGCTGCTGCCCTTCCCTCTCCAGGAGCTCACCACATGCTCAGCAACTTTAATGCCACCAACTGAACGTGCCGGTGGCATTAGTGTTGTGAGGAGGGGGCATGGTGATAAGGAGAATGGTGGTGTGGCCTCCGGATGGTTGAGATGCAGCCTCTGCTTCATCAGCTGAAGTTTGTAACAGACTCTTCATCTGTCTGAATTATAAACTTCTACTCCAAATAGACTTGCCACTTTTTATTTTTTTTTTCCCCCACATGGAAACAGCTGCCCATTTTTATGTGAGTTTCTGGGAAAATCCAGCATTTGTTCAATTTACAAATAATTCTGAAACCGTTCAGATGGCTGCCCTTTGAATGGGTGCAGCTCAGCAGCCCGGGCCACGGCAAGGGATTATGCCAAAGACCATGAAGAATTCCAGCTGTGAGCGAATATGAGCGAGTGGCCTCTGGGTACCCAAGTCCTGCCCCCTCCCAGCTATGGCTTCTTTCACAGCTGTGGGAATGCTTAAAAATTATGGATGGCTTGGGAGGAGGGGAAAAAAAGATCACAGTGACTTTCAAATCTTTGGCCGAAAGCCAGATACGTTGCTGTGGGCAGGGATTCAGCATTGCGACTGCAGCCTTGAGAGAGAGATTCAGAAAGGACTGGGGTTTATTTTTAAAGTACTTAATTCCAAGTTTCTTTCTCAGAATGTGAAGCCCTTGTTGGCACGCTGAGGCCCAACTCTGCCCCTTCTTGCTCTCCTGGCCCTGACCCGGGCTGTCTCATTCATTCCCTTCAGCTGTTATTAATAGAGACCACTCGGTTTATTTTTCATTCTCTTTCTTTCAGCTATTCCCACTCTACTTCCAGTGCTTGAGGAACTGGAGACAGTCGAGATGGAAGCGGGGAAGCTGGGGTGGGTAGAGGGGTTAGGTTGCTGTCTCCAGGAGATGTTTACCTGCCAGGTTCTAATCCCATTGCTTCCCCCACATCACGGGGGAGCTTTTAGGGACTTGCTTACAATAACTGTGGTTAGGGAATGGGAAAACTCAAGCTGCCCCTCCGTAGGTATCAATTTGAAATGCTCAGCCCATGTAACTGCTGTTCTTTTCAGTGCAGGTGTCTCTCTGGGTGTTGGGGTTGGGAGCAAGGAGTATCCAAGGCATGTGGAGTGTCATTGCTAGGGATTTCCCTCTGTGCGTCCAAAGAACGTCTAAGTTTAGCTTGTCATCAAAAAGAGTATTATCATCAGAATTGGTTTAAGGGAAAGAATTGTAAAGACTGAAATTACTCAGTGAACTGCTGCAAGTTCAGAGAATTGTTTGTATTAAAAGAGTCAGGGAGACAATTTTAACCTTATTTTAAAATGTTATTTTCCATATCTCTTTGAATGGGTGGGAATTGTAGGGGTGATTTTTCACCTAGAAGGGACAAACGTCAGATTAATGGAGAGGTATTTTTGTTGATCCAGAATTGGTTACGGGATTGGAGAGGATTGTTCTGATGAGAAATATGAAACTCTGTCTTTTGCTACATCCTGGATCTGTTATTGTGACCCTGCCTATTTGGGCAGAAAAGTAAACTGCCTGATTAGCTTCTGTGACGGTGACAGCCCCTGGGCCACCATCCATCCAGACAGTAGGTAGGGTGTGTTACCACTTGCCTATGAACATGGTAATTTGCATCACTTCGAAGGACCACTCCTTCCTGGCTCGGTGGGCTTCAGCACTCAACACAGCTTTTAAAACTGGGCTATATTTTTATATAAAGCTTAAAATAGACACCTATATTTTACATAAATGTGTAAGTGAGAGAGATGAAAGGGTATTTGACTGACATTAGACATAATGGCAGCCAAATAAGTTTGGGGATAAACACTATTGAAGAAAGTTTTGAGGGACAGAGAAGTTAAAAAAAAAACCAACCCTCCTTCAACAAAGACAGACATCAGCAGTCAATTATTCAATTTACACTCTGTTCCCTACTGTACGAGGATATTTCGAAGTAGAATCTGCTCACAAGCAGTGAGGTATGTAGATGGAGAGCGGCTGCTAGGATGGGAAACCAGAGTAGATTTAATCTTAAACTGGCAGTAAGAAGGTGTCAGTCTCTTTCACTGTGACTCGAGACACTCTTGCTTTTACTAGGAAAAACAGATTTGTTTGTTGCACCACATTGATTTGTTAATATTGTAGGAATTGAGCCTTTGAGGTTCATTTTTGTCATAAGCATGCAAGTGGTGCCTATGTGTTGTAATGAATGGTTTTAATAAAGTTGATTAGGAGCTGTGTGTGCCTCTCTGCTAATAACACCAATCCAACTGGAGAGGCTGCAGAGATGAGCAACTGTTGTGGTGGCTTCTAGCAAGGGTTCCCTGCAGGCAGGGAGCAGATGGGAGGCGGGGGAGGCATCTGAAAATGGGAAAAGGAAGCAGGGAGTTGGGAGAAAAGATGGATTCCACATTGATTCTTTATTGTTCTGATCTGTTGTTTTTCCGTGTAAGCCCAAAATGCCCCCCCAGTTGCTTATGGTGGGTCAGGTCGTGCAGGAACTAAAGGTTGGTTGTTGGCTTTCAGACAACTTTGGATATTTTTTTTTCTGAATTACTCTTAAGAGCGTGGTTGATGCTTTCACATCCCTTCTGCATCACCTGCTTTTTTTCTGCTCGCTTTCTTGTCTTGAAGCCACAGAGTAGTGCAAGGAAAATCCTTCAGACACATGATACCCTGTCCAGGATGGGGGTCAATCTGAATTGTTCCTGTTGGGTTCTCCATGGTTTGTGGTTTGCATAGTGTTCTCTGGGTTATTTCTGGATAGTGCTTTAGATGTTAATGCTGGGGTTCGGTTACCAGATCCCATTGCAGAAGGTGCTGTCTTACGACATAAATGATTTATAGGAAATGTCAAAGAAATGTGAAATGGCGTTAAGAAACTTGTGCCAGCGTAGGACAGCAGGGTTTACACCTCCTGATCACAACTCCAGAACTGCCTGTCTGGTTGAACAGCAGCTCAGCACAAACAAAAGCAGCAGTTTATAAAAAACCTATACGGTGTATGTATAGGAAGAAGGGGTGGAATTGGTTCAGAGTCGCCTATGTAGCTGTCACAGCCTTCCCAAATGGTTTACATTGTAACAACACAACAGCAGGTAGAAATTTTACTGAAACCTTGCTTTTTTGTAGGTAAATCTCCAGTCCTAGTCACCTAGTGATTGTGTTGAAAACAAAAACTTTAACAGAAACCTGCTTTTCAGAAAAATTGGGCTTTTTACAGTTTTAGTAAAATCGCTTAATTCAGATGAGAGAGGCCCAAGAGCCCTGGCCGATGGTGCTGGGAAGGTGCAGCTGGGAATGCAGCAGGTAACTGTGTGAGAAGGTGTGACTTCATGGAGCCACAGAACGTGTTGGAAGAAGATTGACGTGAGATCTCTTACTTTGCAGCCCAAACTCTGCTTTCTTTGCTGCTTTTACCACATACAAATTCCTTCATAATTAGCCATTCCCTGTCATCTCTCGTGGCTGCCAGGATTCATTTTTCCATAACGTACACATTGTTTTCTCAAAATAGGTTGTTTTTAATCTCCTGTGGTTATTTTTGTCTTTGCAACCTATCTGAGATTCTCTGCTCCACTTCTGTCACTGCAGTTTGCGACGCTTTCAGTGTCTTCACATGCTCGCACACTTTTCTTCTCACGGATCTTTATGGAGATGTTTGAACACTAAATAAAACATTACAAGATGTGCTCTTTAGGGAGGGAGAGAAATGTTGGATGCCTCTAAAGGGAGTAGATTTTAATGCAAACAAAAATCTGGATACGAGACCTGAAGCCCAGCTGAGACCAGAGCCTCGTACTGTGTGTATTGTGATGGGAGATGTAATGTCTACTGAAGAGGTGACGGTCTGAGGCTGTTTCAAGAATCTAACATGATTTTAGAGCTGTTAGTACAAAAGATGTAGCAGCCTGATACAAAGTGCTGTTTTGATAGAAATTCATTTTGATGTTTCAAATTTATGGAGGGAAAAAAAAAGAAAAATAGTAAGAAGATACCCCCCAGGCTGTAAACCAGCCAGCTTCATTTCAACTCCGATATGGTCTGCTTATATCATTCCAATTTTAGGCTGGATTAGGTATCTTTTCTCCTGCAGCTGGCATAAAGCTGATGTAAACTCTATTGTGTGCTTTCGCTAACTTGACAGAAATGTGATTGTGCCTGTGCCTGATCTAGCTCAGTCATGCCTTATTAAGTGATTTGTTAGCTTAGAGCCAGCATTAATTGCTGTGGAACCTCTGCCCGTGTTAGGCAAGACAGAAATAAGAAGTTGTCGTCTTTGCTGTTTCACGTGTGGGGAGCTACTGCAAAGGGAACAAAATCTTGTTCCAGTTCAAAGAACTGGCCTCTTCTCTCTGAGCTTCCTCCTCTGCTGCTGGATGTTCGTATCCCTTCTCAAGTGATATGGCAACACCTTTTTGAGAAGCCCTTCTGACTTTCGACTCCCTCTGGCAGTGTCCGTGTTCCAGACAACTCGAGTTACTGCAGTAAGGAATTCGGGAGCCATGGAATATGGTCCTGTAATGAAATCCAAGCGTGTTGCCCCTGCTGCACTTCTTTGCTTGTTTTACAGTCTCAGTTGTAACAACCCAGTCCATTTTGTCTGAAATACTTTGCCCTTTTTAAACGGATACTGTCTCTGAAATCCATCGTTTACCGTCTCACTGTTGATTAGTGATTAGTCCTCTTCCTATTACTTATATTCTTGCTTGGAGGAGGGGTCCGGCTCAGACCAGTAATTTCATGGATTATTCCTCTTTCTTTGTATGCCTGCTTGGAAAATATAGATTGTGATAACATTAAACTTTATAGTTAGCTGAAAATTTTGTGCTTAAGGGTAGTGTAAGCTTGATCTCAGAGTTCAAAGGGACTGCCAACCTCTAATGCTCCTTTAAGGTAGAGTCCGTACCAAGTATAGAACACAGTTTTGTGTCTACCCAGCAAACCCACTTCCATGTGTGCAGGGTTGTTCCAGCAAAATTAGGAAGCCTAATTATTAGAAGTGTTGTGTGAGGCCCTGCGGGTCCAACCAGCAATCTTAGCTCTGTTTTATCGGGCCCTGGATGGAGCGGGTCAAATGCCAGGTGGATGTTCCAGAGTTCCCAGACTGGGAATTAACCGCTGGCCTTAGGGAGTCAGTCTGGGGGAAGGGCTGTAGAGGAAAGTGTTGAGGAAAAAGGTAGGACTTTAGAGGAAAGACCTGAAAGCTAATTCAGATGGAGTGGTGGGTGAGAGGGTTCCATCTCCTGCATACATTGCCATCTTGGAAGGATCGGTTGCAGAGATGCTTCCCCAGCTCCCCTCCCTGACCTATGAGTCAGTCGGACTCATAGCAGAATTCGCTTGACTCCTTTCCACTGGGACAGAAGACCTCAGGCAGCCGTCAGGACTGGGCTGGGGTGGTGGGTCCATCCCGGACAACGCAGTCCTTACTGCGCAGTGGGAACCACAGGCAACCCCCATGAAAAGAGTTGTGTTTTGGCAAAGTTACAGGCAATTGAAAGGAATCTTACAATGGATAATGCTGGGCGGCCATAAGAGGAAGCAGTGTTCCCAGCCTGGCAATAATGCAAAATGCTGTGTTTAAGCAAAAGTTGAATGCAGGGAAATCAGACAATGTCAGTTTTTAATCCCCCTTCTCTTGCTCAGTGGATTACCATGATATGGCTCCTTAGACTCACTGGTCTGATCCAGAGCAATATTGGTGCTCGGCTTGTGGCAGGGCTGTGGACATGGCTTCAGAAGGGTGGCTGTGGCTGAGCAGTGATTTCCATGTTTCCTTGCATAGTGGATTCACGGCAGCACTGTCAGCCCCTGTACAGAGGCATCCTCTTCAATGTGCATCAAAATAGGAAAAGTCTGAAGCGTTCCCAGCTAATGTGCTGCTCACTGTTGCTCTAATTAGTGTATCAAAAAAGATCTAAGGAAACAAGACGACTCCAGAAAGTGTTCTCACACTGTTTGGCCGCAGCAGCCTGTTCAGAGCTCCTAAAAATAGCCACCTATGGATCAAAGCCATGAGTGCTAGAACTGAAAATGCAGACATCCTAGTGCTGTGCTCTGAAACCACGCTGTGCACACGAACTGCAGAAAGAAACAGCAAAGCTGATTTAACTAAGTCTCAAGTTAATTAGTTTATCACCAATACCGGGGCTGGACTTGTGATTCAAGGTGATCCAGGCTGGGTCCAGTTTTCCAATATGTTAGATAAACCCATGGGATCCAACCCTTCTGAGCAAGTGCTATGTCACCTAAAACACGTGAGGCTTTTGGATGCCCCCTGCTCTGGTCCTTCCTCCATCCTGAGACTGCATCCCCCTCCCTACCTCCTCCCTGCCTGGGGGCTGCATTAGGTGCTTGCCATAAGCCACTGATGCCTTGTTATCGAATATCTAATCAATAATGATTTCTCCATCTAAATATTGAAATTCTCGGTCTTTGAAGGAGTGTTGTGGTAGAAAAGCTCATTTCTGGCAGCCGTAGGGAGCAGTTGTCCCCACTGTAGAATGGAGATTGTCATGGTGCAGCGGTGATTTGTGGTGATGGGGGCTAAGCACGTTACCTGGATGTCTGTGCATGAGTGAGTAGCAACAAATCATCTTAATCTGTTGAACGAGGATATTTGCTTCACCGTTACTGGATTTCAGAGTTAACATCTCAATTCCTGGCTCATCAAATGTTTTTGAGTTTCACTGCACCGGCTTCAGGTATGTTGGGGTTGTTTTCTGCTGTGCGATGGAGCAGAGAAAAATGGAGGAGTGAGAGTGCATTTTAAAGCAAAATGGTGCTGAGTTTGTGTAGTACGTCGAGCCTCACATCGTCCATACTCAGTATGAAAGGTGGAGGGACTCCATTTCACTCCCTGGAGACAAATGAGTAAAGCGAAATAATGCAAATTCCCAGCTATGGATTTGTGTAGGGTGGAGGAGATGAAGATGCTGGCAGTCCTTATCAATGAGGCAGGTGGTGTGAAAGGTTTAGCTGGTGGGTGGTGATGGATCAGAGCAGATCAGAGCAGACTGTGCGAATGTGCAATCTCTTCTCCATCTCCTACTCCACTGAGAAAGGGCTCAGAGAGCTCCTGGGAGCACTGGCAGCTGCAGGGCCCTTTCTGAGCAAAGAACAACTCATAGGGCTTAATCTAGATACCACTGGAAAAAAAAGGAAAAGAGGTTTTTTTCTTGTTTTATGGGTTTTTTCTGTTTTTATTTTTATTTTTTCCATTACTGGCTTACTGTCTTTTTCCTAGGAAAGTAATGAACTCAGGGGAGGAAATCTGGGGAAAGATAGTGGTTTCAGCTTCTTGGGGAAAATCAGGCAGAGAAGTTCAAATTAGTTTTCAGCAAAGCAACAACAAAAATTCATTTGGGGTCATCCCAAGACAGTTTCCTGACTTCCAAACCAAATGTTTTTTAGTTTATTTTTACATTTATTGCTTTTGCCTAAGCTTTTCTTTTGATGTAGATCAGCTTTTAGATGAAACGTACTTATTGGGAAAAATGTTGAAATATTTTATGCAAAATGTAGTATTTTGAGAGGCTTTAATTTAGGTCCAATCCATTTGCACTGAATTGAAAAATGGTTCCAATCTACTTGCACTACAGTTTCCATTCCTTCCAGCTCTGTGCTGTTGTGGAGATGATGCTTTTGTGGGTAGCAGCGTAGTGAAATCACTCTGGTTGTACCAGTCTGAAGGCGAATGTAGGTTATACACTCTTTAGTGCATAAAAATAGATGAAAATAGGTGTGCTCGCTGGTCAGCATAGAGCCTTAGCAGGCAGTGCAGTTAGGTATGGGCTCTTACCTGTGGTCATGTACAGGGAAGAAAAGGGGCCAGATCCTCAGCTGAGTATAAATTAGGCTTTGCTGACATCATTAGAGATGATTGACTTCTACCTGCTGAGAATTTGGCCCAGTATCACCACTGTATCTTTTTCTCCTGCTGCACCTTGAAATACAGCCAGTTTTTGTCAGATTGAACAGGCCTGTGTTCTAGTTGGGACAATGACTGTTGTAATTGCCAGTTCTGGAGAGAAGGTGTTTACCTGCTGTCACGTCCGGTGGAGAGAAAGGGAAAACAGAAGGTTAAGTGTCAAGTCGATGCTCTGAGGAGGCGCAGAAGGATCCTGGCCCAAGGGCAGGACTGTGGAGGTACAGGTCATGGGCAAGCAGCAGGGTAACCCTTAAAGAGGGCACATCCTGGGTTTAAGAGTCTTACGGGAACCAAGAGAAGTTCTGTTTCAGTCCATGCCCAGTGGAGGGATGGAAAACAGAAATACTGAAGTACAGTGTTTCAGCCTGATGGTACCCGAGAATTCGGATTCCATCCAAAGCCAGTGGATTGCTGAGGCAGATGTAATGTGCTTGAATGAGCTTAACAAGATGATCAAGACCCTGTTTACTGATGTGGCTTGCTTAGAGCAGTGCTCCCAACACCCAGGGAAACAGGAAGAAGTTGTAATTAAAGGCAGCTTTGAAATTCAGTATGTGGCTGATTTGCAATTTACCATTTTATTTCTCTTCCCCCCTGTCCCTGCAGAAGCCTGGGGAGGTTTGTGTGGGGAGGCTGGCGTTGCTGCCTTGCATTACGAATGTTGGAGGGACTGTGGAGGGGCAATTGTGTAATGAAGGTGAAAATCAGAGTTTACTCTGGGGGGAAAAGAAATATTTTCCCTTAACTGGTGCCCTCAGGCTTTCATCCTCTTGATTGCACACTTGGGGCAAGGCTGTGACTTCGTTATTAGCAGTAACCAAGGATATAAGCAAGCACTGAGGGTATAAGCAAAGGCTCCTTCCAAGCTCTCATAATACTTGCAGGTTTATAGTGATTTATTCTGTGCCGTTTTACTTACTGTGTCACTAAAAGTCACGCTTTACACTCAGTTCCAGCAGTAAAAATGTTACTCAATCAATTTGCTGTATCAGCGTCTTTTAACTAAGCGCTGTAGAATTCCCACTTTGTCCTGTTCACTTTGTTAGGACTATAGATATATTTCTGTCCTCATTTTGGCTTAGGTACCTACGTAATTTCATTTGTTTCCTTTCCAAAGTGAATTAAGGAAAAGTTAATAAGGCTGTGGGATTTCCCATTCAGAAATACGTAGCCTGAATTCATACGCCATGTCTCATTATGTCTGTGATTTCCCTTAAAAGCCCTAATTCTGGATGCTATGATTATGTAAAACTTGCAGCTTTCATTAATAAAAAGCACATCTTGTGGGTTTAAAATAAAGCTACCAAATAGGATTTATAAAGGCTCAGAAGATAAATAAGAGTGGGAAATCCCGGTGGGTTGGAAGCCAGTCTCCTGATTTTGGTGGCCTGACCTGAAATTTGTGACTGCCTGGAGTGGCAGCGATTGAGAAGCCAGATTGTGTGCAGGCTGGTTGACAAACAGAAGTTGCTGTTACTTTAGAAACATGTCATTTAAAAATCAATTAAGATAAAAATGCCTTCTGGAAGCTGTCAGTGGGCTTCACGCTACAGCGTAATCTTCTCTATCAAGTGGTTTTTCAACACATCACCCTCTTCAGTATAGGGAGTCCTGGCAAACAGAATAAATACAGAGATGTAAGAGGGAAATAATGCCGCCTCCTCTCCCACCCTCTGCCCTGTTAAACTAGGAGGAGAAGAAAAAAAAAAAAAACCAAACTAGGGCAAATTCTGTAGCTTTTATGCAGGGAAAGTCCTGTCAACCTCAGTGGGAGAGTTGGCTCCCGGAGAAGTCCAGGAGCCGGGCCAAAGTTGGCATTCTGATCTTTAGGAAGTTAATGTCACATGTTCCCAGATTAATGCCCCAGAGCTTTGCAAAGGTGGCCGGTGGAGCAGTGAAATGCCTCGAACTCAGTGGAAATTTGGCATTGAATTCCTGCAAACTCCGGTCTTCGTGTTTTGAAAATCTTTTCTTCATTGGAACGTGTTTGCTCGAACGTGCCGTGAGGAGACCAGCCAGCAGCCCTCGAATAGACCAACAGCACCGGCGTAAATTAAACCCCGTTCTTGCTATGGGATAGATAAGCATGAAGGGTCTTAGTGTTCTGCAGATGAATCATACTTAGCTCATCAGTGAGCGCCTTGATTTAATGAAGCCATAGTATGTTAATGTTAACACCGCAAGAAAAAAAGCTGTAGAGTTGCAGGCAGCCCTGCTAACTAGCTACAAGCATTTCAGCGCCTGGGCATGAGCTCCTACTTGGCTATTCTGGCCATAATTAATGATGACAAGTATGTTGGAAAAATAATTATTTTGCTTGCTTTTAAAGACAATTACTTGCTCAAGGCAAGTGAGGGGGTGGGATTTATGTGGCTGTAATAAGCACATGTAGATGGCATCTTCCCAGAAGAATATTGTAGCCACAGGATCTTTTTAATTGACCTGAGATTCTTTTGTTCTGCAGATACAATTTATGTATGTGGTCACAGACTAAAATGACCCTACTTGTTTTAGGGCAGGCTGAGTTCTAAACTGCTGAAAGAGGAAAAAAGGCTGCTTTTGTCAGCTCAGTCAGCAGCAGATAGAAATCTCCCCTGGTCACTTTGTGGGGGGAGGAAATCTTTTTGAATGGGTACCCTGAGCGCATGCTCTTTCCATCTGATAAAATAGAAGATGGGGGATATGGCAGCAGGCTGGGGTGTGTACGTGCCATCCTCTGATGGCCATCTGCCTGTGCCTTTACCACCTTCAAAAGGCTGAGGGACTTGGGTCTTTTTAGTCTGGCGAAGACTGAGGGCGGATCTGATCAACACCTATAAATACTGAAAGGGGGGGTGTCAGGAGGATCGGGCCAGGCTTTTTGCAGTGGTGCACAGGGACAGGACAAGAGGGAACGGGCACAAACTGGAACATAAGAAGTTCCATCTGAACATGAGGAGGAACTTCTTTCCTGTGAGGGTGGCAGAGCCCTGGAAGAGGCTCCCCAGAGAGGTGGTGGAGTCTCCTTCTCTGGAAACATTCAAACCCACCTGGACATGTTCCTGTGCAACCTGCTCTGGGTGACCCTGTTCTGGCAGGGGGTTGGAGTGGATGATCTCCAGAGGTCCCTTCCAACCCCATAGCATTCTGTGGTTCTGATGGGCTGCAAAACCTTAGTCTGCGTCCATGGTGGCACAGTCAGGGAGGGAGCACTTGCTCCTCCATTGCCATTGTGTTACTGGGTGATGGAGGGCAACTGCTCCATCTCTGCTGCTCCTCCTGCTCCACCAGTCATCGGCATCCCATGCATTCAAGGCTTATAGGAGCTGGAACAGGTTGCCCAGAGAAGCTGTGGCTGCTCCATCCCTGGAGGGGTTCAAGGCCAGGCTGGATGGAGCAACCTGGTCTGGTGGGAGGTGTCCCTGCCCAGGGCAGGGGGTTGGAACTCAATGATCCTTGAGGTCCCTTCCAGCCCAAACCATTCCATGATTCTACGTAGTCTTATCGCATAGGCTGTGGTCAAAGGCTGTAACAGTACGGTTTCGCTGCCTTTTTTCTCTGAGTTTCAAGTGAACTTTGCCCAGGTGGGAAATAACAGCAGAAAGTCCCCCAAGGCTGTAATTCAGTGTAAAATTCCGAAATGTGGCCACAGCTAACAGCCCTTAATAGAAAGCAGCAGGTTTTTGTGTCTATTGTCAGGCACTCCACTGTTCCTCTAAGGTGGGGAGGTCCTCTTGGGCCACAGGAGAGAGAAGGGGAACCAAAAAACTATATGCTGATCACTTACGCACATTCAGAAAAATCTCCCTCTTATTCCCTTTTTTAATCTTGTGGTGATTATACAGAAGTCATGATCCCTTGCTCCAATTCCCATCTGTCAGACAGGGAAGATGATGCTGACTTTCGTAATTCAGCATTTTGAAATCTGATACTGAAACTTATTACAGAAAATGAGTATTAAGAGTCATAGGTGCTTTTCTCTGTACAACCAGTCTGCTGCCAGCTCTGGGGGCTCTGAAATCAGTCTCTGTCTGTTGGGGTCCTAAGCTGGGGAAAGGGGGAAGGTTAAAAGAGGAAGGACCCAATAACTATATATTAATGTGGTTTTGGAGTGAGAATATATAGCAGAAAAAATACTTAGATTTCTTGCAGTCCCAGTTGTATGTGGCCCTTTCCAAAAGCATCACTAAAAGCTGGGTGAATGGTAATGGCTCAGGGTTTGCATCCAATTCAGTCCATTCTTGGTGTCTGCAGATTTTTGACAGGGTAGAAATTTTCACCTGATCACAATCTGTTTGGAGAGGTGATTAAGGAAAGCTATGCCTGAGCAACAGAAAAATACTAGAGGATAAAGAACAAATTGTTCCCCCATCATGAGGATGCGAGGGCTTAGGGCTCCTTACGGTCGGTTGTGGCGGTAGGAGGTGGGCAGTGGAAGAGAAAGAGCCAGTTTCATTGCCCTGGGTGAGAGACGCAAATGTTTGTTTGCGTGAGTTCAAAGTTCTCTCTGGAAATTGCCCATTGTACAGGAGAGCAACCTCTGGGTTTAGCTCCAGGGGCAGAATGAGCTGAAAATGAAGCAGAATGTGGGGCTACTGGAGTTAAAAGCGGTAGGGTTTTCTGCAAGGTCATTAAAGGGCCAGATCCATAGGCAGCTGGGAAGGATTACTGCACTAGTCTAAATTTGACCCGGTGTTAAACTGGCAGAGAAGGGAATTCCCTTGTGGTGCTGTGGTTTTACTGGGTATTTCTTTTTCTTTTTTCTTTTTTTTAAATTTACTGTGAGCAAAAAGGCTGGCAGAGTTCGGCAGAAACTCTAGCCTTGTGTGTCACTGTGTGGGGCACGTCTGCTGGCAAAGAGGAAGCTGAAGGATAAAGGGGATGTTCCAAGGGCTGTTTGGGCGTGACATCTTTTCCCCTGTGCCACCCGATGACAGCAGGAGGAAGTGTCATGAGGTTCAAGGACGAACTTGGAGAGTTCATCCCAGCTGCTGAGTTTCTCCTTCAAAATAACCAGATTCTAGTGCAGATGTTTCTTTGGGGTCTTCTGGAAGGAATTAGCAGGGATGGAAAGCCTGCCCTCCCCACACCCCCCACCCCTTCCAAAACATTTACAGATATCCACGGAAAGATTTTGTGAGGCTGTAAATTGTGTTAGATTTGGGAGAAAGTCAGTCATCTTTGATGACTTCAAGGGTGATGATTAATTAAAGGTAGATGACTAGGAGGAGGCAAACAAGGATAAATGTCATCGCCATTAAACGTACTGTCCCAACTTTATGGAATTAGGAAGGATATGAAGTCAGTACCAAACTGCCTTAAGCTCTCCAGAGAGGCAGCAGAAGCAACAAGAAGACGACTGAATTTCCAAATCAGATTATCTTGGCTGAATAAAACCAGGAGATTTTTAGGTGGTCTTTGCTCCTAAAAGGAGCCGGGCAGAGTGAGGGAAAAGAAACAGCCTTAACCACGGAGGCTGAAGCATCGGGGTTAAACACTTGTTCTTCTCTTAGTACCTACCACCCAAGAGCCTCAAAGATTTTGACGGACGTGTGGCCGTATTGTCACCCCGTTTGAGAGACAGGGAAACTGAGGCATAGGCTGGTGTTTAGAATCCAAACCTTCTGATGATTTCTTTAATTATTTAAAGGCTTCATTTTTTCCAGATGTGCCCAAGAAGCAGGTGAGGGGATAGCCCTGTGACATGACATGGGAGGTTTATAGTGATACATTTTTCACTCTAGGCAAGAACTGGTTAATAGAATCAGGTTTTTTGCGTTATCCAAACCTGATGTGTGTTTTTTCTTTCCTCTCAACATATTGCTGGTTGCTGTAGCAGCTGAGTAATGCAGAAGTTGTGCCTGAAAAAAAAATGCTTCCTCCTTATATGATACTGTACATATTGTCATGGAAATTGTCCTCATTTCCCCCGAGCACACTTTAAATAACTCGAACAGCAGTGCTAATGAGCAGAAAGATATCTGCAATCCCCACCGTGCAACTTGACATACTTTATCCCACTCTGAATTCCCTTTGCTCATCATTGAGCATTTTAAAGATCTGGGATAATAATTTGCTTTCTCTCTTTGGTCCAGTCATTTTGCTCTTCGCACTTGGTAATAAAAGGTCAGCTTTGGCTGAAACCTGAGTGTAGCAGCCATGCCGTTTTTTACTGCCAAATATCTTAAGAAAAGCAA
Organism: Arenaria interpres; assembly: GCA_013399435.1. Lineage (NCBI taxonomy): Eukaryota > Metazoa > Chordata > Aves > Charadriiformes > Scolopacidae > Arenaria > Arenaria interpres. Next base: position 367,321 of record VXAK01024443.1, read on the forward strand.
GTGTCTCCGAAAGGGTAAGTCATCATATTTTTGGTGTGTTCAGTGTTGTCTGTTTTGCTTTAAATCACAGTAAAGGGTTTATTTTGAAGTAACAAGCAGTGGGAATGGATCTATTCACGCTGCCGATCGGTTTAGCACAGGGGGTTTTATTATGCTGCGTGCATTTTTGGTTCAAGATACGCTGTGTGTTATTATCTCGCATTTTACATTCAGTAAAGCCGACTAAGCGGGAGAATGTTTAACCCTTTAAACATGGAGCGTATGTTTTGCACAGGGCTGGAATCCCTAGTGCAGAACAAAACAGCAACAGAATGTCTGTGTATATTTGTTTTTTCCAGATAAGTTTAGGTGGGCAGATGAGTAATGCTCTAGTATTTTTGTTTCTGTTGTCCAAAAGGAGCATTTTTTAAAAATCTACGCTGAAATAATAAAAAAATAAATAATACCAATTGAAGGAAAAAGCATGTTTCCTCTTAGCATCTTTCCTGTGTCGGGCTACCTGAGTGCAGGATTCCACACAGATTTCCAGCTCGTTGTTGTGAGAATGGCTGTGTGAGCTTTTCCAGGAATCGTGATTGTTCTACCTCCAGGTAAAGATACAACTCTTCAAGTGAGCGGTTTGCCTGTAGCGTTATAAAAATTGACAAGGTAATACCCTCCTAACAGAGGAACACAGCGCTTGTATTTTTCTTGTTCCATTGTGTGTGTCTTTGTGACATTCGTTGTCTTGCCAGCGGTCCAGATGTGGGCTTTGCAGGAAAGCAAACAGCAGTGATTTCTTGTAGCTGGGACATGCTTCAATTCTAGGGGATCTGAGGAATCCGACTTACGTACCTGGCTAAGCATTTATATATGTATATATGTATTCATTTATTCGGTGCATTTCCCTAACTCATTGTTTGAATGTAAATTGTTTCTAAGGCGTAGCTGGAAGGTGGAATTGTGTAGGTTTTCCTCACAAGTTTAAAGTTGAAGAAAAGGTTTTGAAGAAGCGCAAATTTGCTTTCTTTAACCTACCCTTGTGTTTGTTGTTGGGTTCCTCTTTTAAAAGGGGATTGCACAACAAGAACTAGCGCTTGGGATGTGAGAACTGAGCTAGGCTGACCTGTAGCCACTGGTACCAACTTCTTGGTATTTTGTTCAGCAAAATGTGTGCGTGTGTCTGCAGATTTACACAATCCTTCAGCAATTCTGATGGATAGCGTCATGTTGGCAACGTTTTATTAGAAAAAAGGCTAAAGATTATGATGAATTCTTAATTTGCTTGTGCCGTGTTGAGGTTTTTTTGTTGTTGTTGGGTTTGGTTTTTTTAGAGGCTTGTTGTATGTATGCACATATATTTGCCGCTTTAAAAGGGGGCATAGGACAATTTTTGCTCCCTCTTTTTGCTCATGTGCTGGGGACACAGCCAGGAAAGGGAAGGTCATTCTGGCACATGCACCTGAAGATAAGCTTGCCCGGCCCCGGTGCCTGCTACAAGAGGGTTGTGTCTGCACCCCGCTGAATTCCTGCCCCCTTACTGCGAGATGTTCCCTGCCTCTCTGTGGCAAGAAGCTGTGATTTATTAGATGCACAGCAGTCCCTTTAGGCTTAGAGCCAGCTTTAGACATCCAGCACGAGTCAGTGTGACCCTCTGAAGGTTGCAGTTTGAAGCTAGGAGCAGTCCCTCACTGCTCAATCCATTCCCTAATCAGCCCATCCTTGTTGCTGCTGTGATTTGACGTTTCCACCCATCTGGGGGAAGATGCTGTGCTGGTGTGGGAAAAGGGCTGAGCCTCCAGAAGCAGCAGGTTGGGCAGGAGCTGTTGGTTGTAGGTCTAGACTCAGTGGTGCTGCATCTGTTGGGAGCCACCCAGCTTTGAGATAAAGCCTTGCAAGCCCAGGAAGGCAGTGGGGAACCAGGAGCAGTAACTCAGTGCCCTCCCTATGCAAACGAGAAGGCACTATGAGGAGACCGTTCTTAAACCAGAATCAACACGGACATAATCTGAGCCTTTTAGAGATGACTGGGGGAAGCTCAGCCAACAGCAACCAGTCGTGTTCTTAGTGAGTCACTACCAACGTGAGGATTTTCAGTGAACTGAATGCTTTAAAGAGCATCTTAGTGCGCCAAAGAGGGTAGAGGGTGTTGCCTGTCCGAGCCTGCGTCTGCTAACGTTTTTCTGATGTGTGAAATCCTTTTAGCTGCCCAGAGCACCTCCTGGTCCAGGCCTGCTGGCAGGGTAGGGATCCTGCTTCCTTCTGATGCCCATCCTAGTCTGTGCTGACCTTTCTCCTCCTGCTTTCAGGACAGTCTGGGAAGGGAAGTGCCAAAGCATGAAGGGAGAACCTATGTGTCTGGGCAGGGAATGCTGAGGTAGTTGGGCATCTCCACGAGCTGTTTAACGTCGGTCTGTCGCTAATGCTGCTTTGAAGAGGCTGAACTCCTGCCAGTTTTTGAGCCACTTTCCATCCAGTTACTGGAGGCAATCCCTTCCAGCTCCCTTCCAGAAAGCACTTCATTTGCAGAGGTTTTTGCTGTGATCTGAGTAAGGAGATCCTTCCCAGTAAGTAAATGCGGTCGTTAAAAGGTATTAAATGATTACAGAGTGCCCAAAGCATAGCATCAAAAGTGCAGTTGCATAAAAGCTATAGTAGCCACAGGCTCCCAGTGGGTCTCTCCTTGCTGTTCTCTGTGTCTCCGTACAGGGAAGGAGCAGACCAGCAAGAGCAGTGATCTCTTTCCCACAGGTTCAGATGGCTTAGGGACAGGCTGTGGACAAGTTCATGGCCAGAAATGTTGGTCACGAGGGACAGAAATGCCCCAGCTAAACACTCCAGATTGAGCCTGGAGAGGGAACTTGCCCAGATTAATACAGAAAGTGGCCAGCAGAGCTGCACTGGGACCCGATTGATTCTCCAGACTCCTACAGCCCGAAGCCCCAGGCAGTGTGGGGTTTTGTCTCTTAGCTCTTTGGACAATGTTTGTACCAAGTTGTAGCTGAAGCCTTCTTCTCTCCAGGTGGGCTTTATTTTCACTGTGCTCCATTTTATTTTCTCACTAGTATTCCAGGCTACAACGTGTTTTGGATTAATTCTCTATTTGGTTTTGGGTGGGGGTTGAGAGAGTTTCCAGACACCCCTGAAATGAAACAGCCAAGCCAAGTACAATGTTCTCTCTTGCTGTACATCCTTTGCTTTGCAGACTGTTGTGCTTATGGTGAATTCCCCCAGGTTTCATTTGGTGGTGTATCCTTACCTACTCTGACCCTCTGGTAAAACCTACAGCAGTGACAGATGCTGGAAAGAATACAAGGGCTTCTTTATTTCTCCTATTACCAGTTTTAAGCACCATCAAACTCCTGTTAGTTCCATCTTCCCCCTCACCTTAAATAAGGCATCAAAACAATGAAAAATATTTATCAGCCTCTGCAGCCTGTTGTTAAAACCCACCCCTCGCTCGTATGCCCTCCTACAATAAAATTCACTGAGTACTGGCTCATCATTCTCAAAACTGGGCTATAAAATGTCAGAATTGTCTCTGATCTGGCAAGTCACCGTTGATTTTTTTCTCACCTGCTCCTTGAATTTCTAGTAGGGGAAAAAGAAAGTTTCAGCTCCGGCAAAGCCTTTTCCTCTTTAATTCAAAAGAAAAAAAAAAATAATACTGAATGTTTTATTGCCAAGTGGTCCTTATTTTGCTGCAGCTGTAGATTTACAGTACTTCAAAGCCAGATGATTAAGGCGCAGTTTTAGTTTGTAGCCAGACAAGCCAAACAATCCCAGCTTCAAAGGAGGGGGTGTTCTTTAATGTTGCGGGCTCGCTCTTTGTGCTCGGCAAAGGGAGCTGCTGGGGAAAATGCCATGTGCAGCAGACAAGTGATGTGGCTGCCACTCCTGGGGGGGGTCTCTTAGCTGCTGCCCGAGAAGAGCAGCCCACATCCAGCAACCTCAGGCTATCTGGAGGCTGAAGATTAGGTCAGTTTGCACAATACCCACCTCTGAGACTTCCAATGTCTGCTTTTAATACGCTCAGAGCTTCTGCCCCTGTGGACCCCCGGGGTGGCCATGCCAAAGGCAGGGTTTGGGCCTGAGCCCCCTTGCCTCTCCTGGTCCCTTCTGTTTGTTCCTGATTGTTTTCCTCTTGTGTGCTCACAGGCTGGGTGGGTTTATCTGCATTAGGAAAGTTGGGAGAGGCTATTTTGGTGAAAGGAAGCGTTTAATCCGTGCAACGTTGTGTGTTCGAGAGGAATAGGGGCCAGGACTGGAGATGAGGATGTTCTGCATCTATGATGGTCACGTTGAAAAGGGGCCATCATGATTTTGGTCGTACGTTAATACTTTATCCAGTCAACCATACCTCACCAGTTCAACCTAGCAGGGAGGGCAGAGGAGCTGGGTAGCTCTATCGTTAGACGCACCCAGACCCAGAGTTGTGGTGGTGTGTACTTCACTCCAAAGCTCAGGCGGTGTGACCTGACCCCTTGTGTTTTATTAAACTCCTTATCCACAAGGATCCCGTGGATGCTCCAGTACAGAAAATAGAACAAAAGCCTCATGATGAGGCAGAAAAGGAGGCTGTTACCTCTTGTAGCAGTGAGAGTGTCATTTTCTAGGACTTGTTCCTCGACTAGAAATCAGTCTTAAAAACCCCTATAAGTAATGTCATTCCATAGCTTTGGGATGCAGTGAGGCGCAAATGTGATACGGTGAGGTGTCTGGGATCAAAGCAAGGATGAGCCCACAGGCTGTCTGGATTCTGGCTGCAGAGTGGTCAGAGACTCCAGGAAAGAGTGTGCAGGACTCCGTGGGCCTGGAGATATGAACGGAGCTGGCAGGACACCACAGAGACGCGTCTGTCCTTCAGCAAATGACTTCCAGAGCCATGTGGCTCTAGTGCAAATCGTCCTCATCAGTACTAAAACCTGAGTGGAACTGGGGCTTTATCCAACCAGTATCTAGGCTTTTGTGGGATCCAAGCCATCTCTCCACAAGCCCCTGGGATTCGGCAGCCGGAGAGGCCGGCGCTGCCAAGATGTGTAGCTCTCGCCAGGCAGAGTTGGCCAACGCACCGCTGGGCTCTCAATGAGCTCTCTCGCTGCTGAGGGAGCGGTGACTTCAGCTCGCCAGTTAAAGCTTGCCAAACAAGAGGGGGTGCCAGGCAACCCACTGGGGCTGCCGAGTGAAGGAACAGCTTTTTAGACATAACACGCTCCTAATTTCTGCTGTGACTTTCCCATTTCGAGAGCACTGCGTTGGTGAGAACGTGGCCTGCTTTCCATCCTCTGCTGGAGACCAATCTTCATGCTGTTCAGCTTGTTCTCTCTCACTCTTCACTTTCTGCTTTCTAGGGCTGGCACTGCCTTTGCAGTTGCATGTGACTGACCTTCCAAAAAGTATTTCTTCCTTTATGAGAATCAACATTTGATTAATCCAGAGTGCCTGGATGGGGTAGTTCTGTTTTTCATTCCTGGCTCTGCTAGTCACTAGCCAGTATCATACTGGAAATCGTTCAGTGTCTCTGAGTCTCACTTCTCCGCTGGTATGTAGGAATTTCTCACTGTGGAATATGAAGGCTTTTCTCTTTTTTAAATACAGAGAAGGCATTTCCCCACCGATGCACGCTATAACCTTGGAAAAGTAATTTTAACCTCACTGTGCCTGTTTCCCCAAAACACTGATGTTTAATTCTGTGACAATCCTATTTCAGCAACGGAACGCCTGTCTTTGTTTCATTTAATTTATTTGTTAATAGCTAAAGCATTCACTGAAATCACATCCACTTGCATATACTTATCAGAAGACTGTTTTGCAGTTACTGTGTTGTGACTACTCCTTATCTGAAAAAAGCTGTGTTGGATATTTTTAATTGGACAGAGAAGTAACATGACTGGATGAAACTCATTTTAGGATGAGGTGTATGGTATGAAGAGCTCTTTTTACTGCTGGCTTCTGAGAACTGGCCTTCACTCCTATTTACTCTAACATGGACAGGACTAGAATATCTGTAACCAGGAACATTCAAGGTTTACAGATGTTTGACTGTGCATTTGAATATGTGCTTGCTCCTTATGATAATTTTTATATAATGCTTTCATGCCTGGATACCCAGATGGCCTAACTTCAATTAAACAAGGCAAAAGCATTATTAAATCTCCTCTCTGTAAGGCTGGAGGAGCTGTGTCTGTTTAGCAAATGCTTCCCAGATTGGCTTCTGAGACTACATATTGAGCTGTCTCTTAGAGAGAGGTAACTAACTCACAGAGATCAGACTGGAAAGGAAATAATTTACTGCTGTCTTGGGTTCTTGCTTTCCCACTGTGGACCGATTAAATAAAAATAAAGGTAAGATGTAACCTGTGCCTTCAGTGCTAGAGCAGTAAAAGTGGCTGCAGTCGTGAGCCATGCTCTGGTATTTTTTTCCCTCATTTTAGGTTTATATGCACTTTTAGGGACTTTCAAACTCACCTGATTGCTCTCAATAAAAAGTGTGGAAGGGAGGAGAAGGAGGTGCTTTCCGTGCTCCCCCTGTCCTCCCCGTTACCTGGCTGGGGCTCAGACAAATCATTGAGCCACCAGTGATTTTTTTTCCAGCCTTGCAGACTATTAGCACAAATAGTTCTTCCATTTCCAAACCTTGTTCCTCCCCGGCTCCCTGCGTACCACGGCTTCGCTGCAAATACATAATTCATTATCTGGAAAGGCGCTGTTTTAATGTAATATTAAACAGGCAGCAGCTCAGCAGGTGTCCCCAAGGTGAGGAAGGCAGCATCCTGCTGGCAGCAGCTGCCGGCTTCAGGCTTATCAAGATCTCTTTGTTTTGAAACAGAAGCTGGAAGGCTTTTTAATATAACATGTCATTGGCTGAGCAGCTCCCGGTTTCTGGCTGTTATCCTGCCTTTGACTGCAAAGACAAAAATTCTTAGAACACGTGCTGCCTGCGACGGCTGGAGACAGTTCTGTGCTCACAGGAAGGGAGCGGGATGAGGAGAGGGAGGAGGCTCACAAGGCAGAGACACGTGCCCTGTTTCCTCCTCTCATTTTTCTTAGTGGTCCAACTGGGCTCCCAGTGTATCTGTGGAGCGGGACCACTGATGTCAGTGTTGTCAGAACGGGCCTTCTGCTGCCATAAGCATAAAAATACCCAAATATGTAGCCTATAGAGGGCATTCCAAGCAGTGAGGCTGATATTCCACCAGTTTCACTCAAGTGCTAGTTCTCAGTGGCCTAAATCTGTGCAATTAGATCTAATTTGTATAGTTAACATCGCTCCAGCTTCAACTGGCAACCTTGGCATTTCTGTTTGAGTAATAGTTCACAACACACATTGAGCAAGGCTTTTTTGTTCCTTGGGACAACATCTTCATCTTCTGTATTCAAATGTCATAAAATACGTTGATGGCTGGATTTCCCCGGAATACGTGGCTCCTAAACTGGCAATAAATGTATAAATTGCATGTGGTAAACCTGCGCCGTCCCGTTACCTGGTACTCGATTTAAGCTTAGGGAAATTGGAGATTTTTCATAAGGTGACATTTCTTGTTTTAGAGATAACTGGGCCGTAGTTGCAGAGTTTGGCTACCCAGTGTGAACATCCGTGCTGCAAACACACTCTCACACCAGGAGAAAGTTGCTGTGTCCCACTCGGTTGCTGTACATACCTGTGTGAGACTTCAGGACTTTTGGGGCACATTCCTGTTAGTTGTAATTGTGGAATCATTTGGAAATGAACTTTACGATCATCAAGTCCAGTTGTAAACCTTAATGTAAGGCATAAACTGTAATTTCTCGTGACCACTTCTCTCCTTTTTGTGCTCCTTTGTGGAAATTCTTTTAGTTTGCCTTGTTAGTGAAGAGACTCCGTCTTGCTATGGCTGTGATCTAGCTTCGGTCAGCAGCCTTTGCTTGAAGCTCGACAAAGACCTGTAAGCCATCAAAGAGTGTAAGATGGTTTGAAGGACCTTCTGGAAGCATATCACAGCCCGTAGAAGGTGACAATGCTCTTTGCTAAGAGACTGCACGTGATGGCATAGTGGAGAAGAAGCTGCTGATCCAGGTTTTCAAATACAGGGATTTCCCTTCTGGTAGCTAACTAGTCTGGAGGAAGACACCAGCACAGAGCACTTGGACTACAGTGCCATGCAGATCTAGGAAAACCAGCAGAAGTTCAAGGATTTCTGCAGGAAGGAGGTCACATTCCTGGAGTAGATCTGTGGTATTTCAGTGTGCTAGAGCCACAGTGAGCGCTGCAGACAGGACTTCCACTGGGAAATCCATTGAGACCCAGAGCTGATCATTGTGTTCAACACTCCCTGGAAGTCCATCAGCTGAAGGTGTCTCTCAGGATGAGTTGTTGTTTACCTAAGAGCCTCTTTTCATTTCTTGCTTAAATTAGATCTAAATCAGCATGTTTTTGAAAAGTGGGGTTACATCTGCTAATGATTAACCACTTCAAAGGAACTTGTGTGGACTTTTTGATAATGCTATTAGCTGGGAGGAATCTGTCCGTTGCCAATGGGTGGAGAGAATTAGAATTGATTTTGCTAAGTGTTTTCCTGCCAGTGGTTCACTGACGGTTGTCCTAAAGCACAAAGAATCGAGCCCCTCGCTTTTTGCATCAGTTCAACCTTGAGCCCATTGGCCACCCAGAGTTGTGTTCTGGGTTACAAATACGGACTTTCCTTTTTGCCAAAGAGCACTGTTGCCACATTGAAGACTGTTATGGGTTTACACCATCATGTTTAGGAGATTCATTGGTTACCCAATGTATAGCCAGGTACAAGAGGAGACTGCTATAATCTATGCAAACTGTAACAAGAGCATGGTCTTGGATCAGAATATCCCCAAGCTCTTCAGTTTGGGTTAACATCAGTAGTACTTCCATCTGCATTGTCTGATCATTAATGTTGGCAAGGGTTTTTTCCAAATTTGCCAACATTTTGCCGAAGGCCTTCAGTGTATTTTCTTTTGCATTTCAATCCCTTTTCTGCATTAATGCAACAAATAGCTTCCTTTTTGTAAAAACAAAGTCTGCAACTGTTGAGTCCTTAATGATAGTCCGTGTATTTGCTGCTGCCAAAACTGTGCTTGTAAAGCTTCAGTCATTTCACTGAAGAAAATAATAATGTTTGCAATTGGCTTGAATTTCTGCAGAAATCTGTATTCAGTCCACAGAGAATCAGAGTCTTTACAGGCTCAGCTAAAAGCTCTGGTGTCCACAGTCTAAGCCGCAGCAGCTTGGTTGCTTCACCTCAAGTCTCCTTAGCTCAAAGTCCAGAGAGTTTGCTAAGATGGGAGCTACATTAGTCCTTTAAAGATACAGCAGGGGTGTCTTTGGTTTCGCGGTGGACTGGCTGCAGAGGAAAGAAAAAAATAGGTTTATGAGGGGCAAAGAGGAGGAGAAGATAGTTGGAGAGAGACTTATTTAGAAAGCATGAGAACCACTTCAATCCTATTAGTGGGAAGACCTGGAAAATGTGAGTCCAACAGTCCCAGAAGAATGCAGAAGGTGGATATTATCTCTCTGAGATTAAATTGTCAAAGCAAAATAGATCAGACTTTGCCATTCTGCTGTTGTGGGAAGCCGTTTCTCATCGAGAATTAAAATTTCCCTCAACTCTTCTATTCAGTGTTGAAGATTTGAAGAAATTTATGAGAATTAGAAAATTGCTTGTGGTTGCATGTTAATGCATAAAAATTATCCAGTCATTTTCATTTAGATATTTCAAAGCGCGGAGTCTCGTCATCTTTGGTCAGGAAGGAATTTCCTCCCTTATAATAGCGTGTAAACACAACCACAGTTGGAATATATAATTTGATACATTGCTCAGAAGCGCTGAGCACTTGCTGCTTTGGAGAACCACATGGAACCGTGGGCTTTGTTTTGCATAGACGTGTCACTATTTTCTGAGTCTTTCAGAAATTCTTCAAATTCTATCTTCAAATTCATAATTGTCTTTTTTTAGATGTGTCTCCTGGAATGTGCCTTACGGGGGCAGGCACACGGCTCCTGCCAGTGAATTGCCTGAAATGACCCTCCTGTGAGTGTGGGGCTTCCGCCGGCCTGAGAAAAAATTCATTTCATTTCCTTTCCATCCAGAGCAGAGGACAGTGAAACGAGCAGGAGTTCAGCAGAGCCCCAGCAGTTCCACACTCCCCCAAGGTTAAGGACTAGGCTCATTGTAATTTATGAAAGACACTGAGGAAAGTCTGCAAGGGTGGGTTTTCTGGAGTAACGGAGGCTAAGGGAGAGCAGCCTGATGATTTGCTGTAGAACATGCTGGGGGAAAAGCTGTGCAACCTTTTCTTTCTCACCCTCGTCATCCCCAGTTGCTGTCACCACCACAGATGTGATTTTGTTGCAGGGTTAAAGGGCTACGATCCTCTTTTGTGAGGGGAAGAAATGGCTTTTCTTTTTTTTTTCCTTCTCCCCCTTCTTGCAGAGCATCTGTAGAAAGACAGAAGTTGTTGGTTTTGTCAGAGAGCTGAACAGCTTGTTGTCTTTTTTGTCACTTCATGAGGTGAGCGGCTCCCTCAGAGCTGGTGACGTGTTGGACGGATTTCAAAGAAGGGGTTTGTGAGCTCTTGAGCTCAAGTTCATGCAGCTGGAAGAAGCTGAACCACAACTTGGCTCCCAACACCTTCCCATTCTTTTCCAGTAGGAACTTTCTTTTTCCAGTGAGAAGCCGGTGCCAAGGCGGCAGATACCTCTTGCCTGGCAGTGTTAGCGTCAGCAGAGGCAACGCTACATCCTAAATTTGTCTGCTTTGTCAGCAAATATTGCTACAAGAGGCAGTGACCATGTCATTGCACACTGAGAGCTTCGCTTAAGCTCCTGCTGTCTCTGTTACAATCTAGGTTTTTAAGTGAACATATTTGGTTTGCACAGGAATCCCCAATCAGGAAATATTATTTGAGTTGAGTCACAGAGGTTTAATAGAGCAAACTGTTACTTATTTGACAGCCTAACCCCTGAGGCATCGTTGGACATAATTAGAATATCGGTACTCTTGAAGTCACTCTCGGGATGAAACGCAGGAGTCGCAGCAGAGGCGACGTGGTGTCACAGAGCTCTGAGCAATTGCTGGCGTCGTAGTTGTTCCTCATGTTAATTATTGTCGATCGATTCCTTTTTGGTGTGGTTCTGCTGGCTTACTAAACCAGCTGTGACCTTGTTGGAGACGTTTCATCTCTTGCTACTAGCTAATAGGAGCTGATACAAACCCCAAAGCAATAACAATACAGCTTGTTTATAGGGCTACTATAGAATTACAGAATCATAGAAGGGTTTGGGTTAGAAGGGACCTTAAAGATCATCGAGTTCCACCCCCCTGCCCTGGGCAGGGACACTTCCCACCAGACCAGGTTGCTCCAAGCCCCATCCAGCCTGGCCTTGAACCCCTCCAGGGATGGGGCAGCCACAGCTTCTCTGGGCAACCTGTTCCAGGGTCTCACCACCCTCACAGCAAAGACATGTTATGCCTGGGCTCATCTCAGCCCTAAATATTGGGCTGCTGCAGTAGAAATGACCTTCCCACAGTTGGGAATTCACCTTAGCTGAGTTAATGTGGCCACAGCGAGCAGCACGTCCCCGGCACGATACCAGTTTCTTATTGAAAACACGGAGGCATGAGAGCATTGGAATAAAATTACAATAAACATGTTTTTAATGCCGGAAACGTAATGTAACAATCTCACAGCTCAGACTAAAGCAGATTAAACACATAAAAAAACCCTAATAAATAGTTTAAGTAGATTTAAACATTACAAAGCATCGAGCAAATGAAAGCAGGTTTTATAAGCAGGGACTCAAGGTGGCATCTGTGCCAAGGCTACTTGCTCCTCCTTTACGTGTACTTCAAATTCTTTCTCCCTTCCTCTTTTCTTACATCATCTTTTCTTTTTGCTCTTTTTCCTGGAGTGTGGCACCACTTGCCAGCATGTGGCCTACCTGGAATATGGGTTTATTATTTATTGTTTATTTTCAAGTGACTGGTAGCATTAACCACTTTAATTAATTGGTAAGTCTAAAGTAATATGGGTCACACACGTATCAGGAAAGGCATCTCCAGGCAGGAGTGAGAAAGCACCAAGTTGGCTTGACCTGATACAATTTTGATGTCTAAAAGGCCACAGATTAAATCAAAACTTCATTTCTTTCTTACTCTTAATTCTAACAAGTGAAATAGAGCGCTAGCCTTCGGTTTGTAAGAGTTTTGTGTAGTCCATGTACCAGCAGAGAGAAGCTGTGATGCCTCTGTTCATGTTAAGTCTTGTCAGAATTTTTGCATAAGAAACCACAGTTCTGAGGTCTAATCTCTTTGTTGGTGCTTTTTTAAAGCAGTTTAATGGTGTTTGAAACCACAGAAAGGAGGGGAGGGAGAACAGATCACAGGGCCTTTGGGTGAGGATGAGTTTATAGATGGTAGTGGCTTTAGAGTGCCTGCCTTTGCTTTACTCGCTGGCAAAAGGCCTAGGATCTGAGATCTAAAAATCATGTAGGGACTCATGAAAAGTCTGCGAGGACTTTTAGGTGAAAATTTGATGATCTGCTTGTTAGCTATCAATAAACCTGGTGGATTGAAAAGTGTTTAAGGAAATTAGGCATTTATATTTGACTGAAAAGTCAATGAGATTTTAGTGCACGCTTGTAAATCCTGCCCTGAGAAAATTTGACCGTGTCAATTTATGAGTTGAACTTACTCTGTAAAATAAAAGGTATTTAAAATTTAGGTTTCCTCGTTGACACAAGCTGAATGTTAGAATCCCCTCAAACTCATCCCAGACTCTGGAAATAAAACATCCTTCAACTGTAAAGTTATATATATTTTTTGGAGAAATTGCTGTTGTGTTGTCCATTGGAACCGAGACACAATAAATTTATTTTGATTCAAAGTTGGGGTTTTTTGTTTGTATTCTGTGTGATACTAAATCCCCCAACCTTTTGGTTTTTTTTCTTAATTTTATAAGCTTTTTGAAGTGTGGTCATGAGTTTACTCTCAACTTCCAAATTGACTTCCAACTTGGATATGCCATATATAGATAGATGGGTATATAGATAGACAGAGACAAATACAAAAGTCATGGCAAGCACACATCAGTGTTTATTGCTCAATTCTTCCCAGGTCATATCCTTGTAGATCCTGTCAGTTTTCCTTATTTTTGTCTGTCACTCCTTGACTATTTCAAGTTTTTCTTAGTGCTCTTGCTGTCCTCGAGTAGCCTAAATGGAGCCTTTCAACATTAGTTTTGTATTCACAGCCAGTTTTCCTTCTGTTAAAGGACCACCCAGAAAAAAAGAGCAGAAAAGCAGGAGAGCTATTATTGATTGTAGCATATTTAAACTGCTGATGGCAGGTTAACCCCAGTTTCAGGTGCGATGGACGTGGTCTGTCTCTGGTGTTCAGGTTCTTCAGGATAGTGTTAGCCAGAACCAAAGGCAGTGATTGAAGAAATGGAATTAGGTTTCAAATGACTGTTCCGAACACTCCTAAGGACCGTTTGCTTACTCACTAAGAGTTCTTCTGTCTCTTTTCATAACCCAAGGATCAAGACTGGTGTGTGGTTTTGTTTGTGTTTTTTTTTTCTTTTTCCCCCTAATAGAGCTGCCCTTAATCTTGACAGAATTCATCTACCTCATTTTTCACCTTCCTTCATTATCGGGGAGATCTTAGAGCCCCAGATCTGATCCTCACCGTTAAGACAATCATAAAGAGCAGGTCAGGGAAGATGAATCATCGCGGTTGTTCTTTTCAGCTGCGGGTGCTAGTTTTTGTCCATTTGTCAAGATCTTTGTTGCTGCTTGTCTGCAATCAAAGGCTTCTTGTCCCTACTTGCTTTAGTACCGAGGGCGAACCTCTCAGCCAGGCCTCGCGTTACCCACCAGCCGCCCCCTTCATAATTCAGCCTTGAACTTGCCATTTGCCTCCCCACAGGCTGCAGCGGCACGTACGTGGCCAACTAGAAGTTTCCCTCTGACTGAAAATACCTCTCTACTATCCACACCAAAGGAATCCAAACATGTAAATATATACACGTACACAAGCATTTGTAGCTGTATAAATCTTCAGCGGAGTTGATCTAATGACAGTACGCCAGCGCACCAGTAAGCAGAGTGATGTAAGAAATGGGTGAAAGGCAAACGAGATGGGAGGTGGAAGGAAGGGAAATCGTCTGAACAATGACAGAAACTGCCAACTTCAGCAGAACCTTCAGAATAGAAAGTTTCTTCTTTTAAATGCAATGGGGCAGGAACAGCTCCTACCAAGAAGTCCAGTCCTGTTCCCCCTAGACTTCTGTTTCCATACAGACAAAGGGGATGTAAGGCTCCGCTCCACAAATGTTGACCTTAAGACGGTCAAGCTTGTGTGAGCAAAGCTCAAGGCAAACAAAAAATGCCAACATTCCTCGCTGGAAACAGCTTATAAAAGGAGAGATGAAGCTGAATGTCTGTTATAGGTCCTTTGAACGGGAACATGGGCCAGAACAGGTAAATAGAGCATAATGGCAGCCCGATGCTTTGCACTTTCCAGTGAACGCGTACCAGACTGAGGATGGTCAAAAAAGGAAGAATTTTTGAAATGTGGATGGCAATTCCTGCTGCTGGTGCAGTGCTCCATCTGACCTTCAGCCAGTTGCCGAGCCCCAGACTTTTGGTGTTTAACCTTCCCTGTTGTGGACCATGGAGGAGAGCTGAAAGGAGGGCTGTGATGAAGGATCAGGAGGTGGCATGTCCAGTCTTGAAGTTGTTTGGTTTCTGTACCCCTGGGAGTGAGGCCAGTAGCTCTGCCAACTTGCTGTAGAGAACCCAGTGCATCTTGTCCAACACATACTGGGAATCTGCAGCAGGGTCCACTCCCTGGTCACTGGTTAATACAGAAGCAGATGGACTCTTCATCCCTGAAGCTCAGCCCTCTGTTTCTGCCACATCCACTGAGGTGCTTGCACTCTGTTTGCGTTCGCACAGTTTTGTTTTCCCTCAGGTCCAGAGATGAAAGTAGCTTTGAGCAGAAGGACCAGAATGTCCACCTGTGGCAATCCTGAGCTACGCAGAGTTGAGTCCCTGAGGGCCGGTCTTGTTTGTATGGGAGATTGATTAAAGATGAGTGAGAAATTCTGTTGAAGGGAATGGAAAGCCCTTGTCTGTGTTTAAAATTGTTAGTAGAGCATTCCTCCCTATCATGATGCTGTGTGGCCAGAGCCTGTTGGGTTCAGGCAGTGGAAGCAGCGCTTGTGAGTCAGGGTTGGAGTCTAAAGGCAGCTGTAGTGAGGGCTGGAGCTCCCTGAGTGCCAGGGGAGAGGTTTGAATCCAAATTTCACATTGCTGTGCGAGGCAAAAATTCCATATCTCAGTGTTTCTAGGCAGAAAATTATTTTCCTAAAACAATTCCTAAAGACTAAGGGGTTTGAATTGATACCATGTTTGTGTTGCCAACTCAAATCCAAAACCCATAAGAAGATCCTGATTTGGGTCCGAGCCCAGAAAGGAAAGCATTTGTGAATTTTGGACAAAATTCTGGACTTCTGAAGAAGGTGTATGTGGCATTGGTTCCTTGTTGGTTTTGGTTTGTTGTTTTTTTGTGTGTTTTTTTTTAAGAAGACTTGTTTGAATTTAGCTGTTTCTCATTCTTGTGACTACTAAAACCCAAAACCTGTTGGAGGTTACAACAACGTAGAGAGACGTGTCTGAACCCTGCCTTTTAGGCTTGTTGCCCTAAGGATGTAGTGAAAGGAGCCAGCCGTGTGTGGAAAGGAACATGATTAACATGCTATTTTAAAAAAATAATAACAGTTTATAGGTGGGTCTGTGTGCTTTGCCACCGCATATTCATGTCATGCGAACGTGAGAGGCTTTCTCTGAGAAGCAATGCTGAAGTGTATTCTTGTTTCCAAGCTTGTCTCCATGCGTGGAGTTGTCTTCATTTGCTTGCCCTTGTGTGACCAGTCGCTACTGACTCTCCCACAGGCAGCTCACAGGGTCACGGCCTTGCTCCTGTTTAAAGTTTCAGTGGGGCAAGCCAACCACGGAGGAGTTTTATGTAGTTTTTGGCAGAGTCTCAGATCGAGTGTGTACAGGAATCTCTTTTTTCCCAGCCCGTTTTTACTTTTTACAGCCTCAAATAGAAGTATAAATGGGTTTTTTCCCTAAATGCTTGTGTGAAAAAGGCCCGTGAAGGTTTAGAAGGCAGCTGGTGGGTCCAAAGTAAGGTCTTAGGGGAAGGGGGGTTGTAGTCAGGTCCCTGTGGTACAGTGGTTCAGTGGGAAGATGCTGAGACACCACTTCTGCAGAAGTCTAGTAAGAAGTCATCTTCTTCCTTCTCTGCTTATTATACTTTTTATGGCAATCTTTGTATGGGTTAATTCAGCTGTTCTGACTACATTTGCAGTCTGTAATTAATTCTAAGATAAGATTCTGGTCTCTTTTTGTACTTCATGGCTGGGGTGGGCAAGATCTCAGCTGAGTCCTCTTAAATTTAAGAACAGGATCTGGGTTTCATCTGAGCTCAGCTTGCTGGGGGTGTGACCCATGGACCATTTCATTCCTTTGAAGAACCAGCTTGAGCCAGATCCTGAACCCCTGTTTCCAATGCGTGCTGAGGGCTGTGAAAGGCCTCTTTCTTGCTGTCATATCTCCTGTGAGATATTTGGTCGTGGAAGGGCATGGTGATAGTTCTGCCAGGTAACATGCAAGAATTAGACCTGGTGATCTCTGCTTTCACCATGAGCTTGAGTAAGTAGGTAAAAGAATTAGGCTGTGAATTCCACAGGCTGTAATTTCCTGCTCTGATGGTTCTGTGGGCAAATGATGAAGCGTGTCCTCTTCATGGTGGAGTATGACGGAGCGTTGATCCATTCAGATGCCTGCACCTAAGCCTTGAGCTAGGGAGCTCTTCTGCTTATGTGTCTTAAAGAATATGAATCATCCAGTAAATTCGAACTGGGAGACTGTCTGAGAGGATACTATGAGGAAAGAAGCAGAGTTTGGATAAATGTTGGGGAAAAGCATCATCATGGCTTTTGTTTCCTAGGCTGCGTGCCCACTCCCAGGTGGCTGTTGTCTCTCTTCTTTGCTGAAAGACTTCCTCAGTTTCCCAGTTCGGTGAATTGCTTCTCACAGAGCCACAAAATGCTCCCCAACACATCTCATTTTGTGCCTTTTTCTTTGCAAATCAGTGCATGATCTCTGAGCGTGTCTCAGCCAGGAAACAACTCATAGCAAGAAGAAGTATTTCCTTGGCTTGCAGGCAGCTCCCAGCTTGCTCCTTTCCCCAGATTAGCGAGGATTTAGGAGGCGTAACTCTGTGTACGCTAAATCACCAGAAACCACCACGTGCCATCGTCCTGCTCTTATCTCTGAATTCCACGGACAGAACGGCAGCTTTCGCTTGCCAGTGGGTACTGAAAGCCACGTAAGCGTGGAAATGACAGTGACACAAGGACAAGATGTTATCTCCGTAGCAAAGCCAAAGGCAGTTTCCATGGTGATGGAGAAGCTGCCAGTGATGCAGCTGCTGTGCTGGACGGGATCAGTAGCTTTTTTATACAGAGGCTGCTCCAATAAAGCTTTTATGTGTTTATGTGGCCCTCAGGTTGTATCCAGCTCCGGAACATAAAATGGGGGGGAGAGGGGGTTATTTAAACTGGCTTAAGTGGGTGCTGACCTAAAAAAAAATGGGAAAAGATGCATGAAAATGTAAGTCTTGGAGTATCCACAAGTGGGGGATGTATATGACATCTTGAGTGCGTTTGGTATTCTCTGCATTTGATATGGTGGTCAGTACTGTCCTGAGATATTGCTTGCCAAAGTTTAATAGCTCCTAAAGTCCTTATTTTAAGTGAGAGCGTCAGATTCATATCCCCACGTCTTAACTCCTCTTTAAAACATTTCTTGTGAATTGGGTGCAAAATCAAAATGGTTCTTGTTTTTTCTTCTATTGAGGCTAGAAATTCACAGGGACTTGAGGAGAGTGAATGATCTTGTGACTTCTGCATCTCATGCACTGAAACGTCTTACTGTTCACTTGAGTATTATTACCTTTTGCATAATAATCTCTCAGTATCTCAGCGCGGGCATGGGGAATTCACTTTGCACTCTTCCTGCAGGGTCCTACAGCCTCTGCCTTCACTTGGCTTATTGCTGGGACACCGGGTACATCGCCAGGTTCCCACACTGGAAACGTACATTTTGCACTTCTGCTTTGATCTTACACCAGCTTTGTGGGTCCATCAGCGCATGAGTAGGAATTATGTGTAAAACTGTTCAATTAAAATAATCTTTTGATCATTTTGACCCAGGCTTTTGGTAGTTTCAATCACTGGTCACTCTTTTCTGAACTAGATGCTAAAAGAGATTTGTATTCTGTCTTTCAGGTGGTGCGGGGGACCGGGAAAAGATGCCTGTCAATCATGAGACTTTCCTGCTCATGGCTAATTCCCAGAATGAAATGGAAGATTGGGTGAAAGCCATCCGACGGGTTATATGGGCTCCATTTGGTGGAGGTATTGCAAATAGCTCACATGCACATAAATTAAAACATTTGCCTCAAGGTAAAACATATTCTTGTGATACTAGGATATGTGTAGCACTGTAAAATCACTGAGATGCCTAGATAAGCTCTTGATTGTCTGAAGCGTTTTGCAGAAGGGGATTGGGTTGATTTTTTTTGCCAAGGGATGGAAAGGAATGGGATGGAAGGGCTCATCCAGACTATAACTGACTCTGTCAGAAATGGGTGGTGATGATAAGCATATCCCTATTGTCAATACTCAGTTTTTTACAACTACTTACGAACTATTCTGTGGACCTTTCTTGTCCTTGTGAACATGAAGGAGTAAGTCCAGTTATCTCGGTTTTCTACCATCTTTAACCTCCATACAGCCAGAGGCAGCAAAGCTTTTCCTATAGCTCATGGAGGGCCCAGTTGAGAAGACAAAGCTTCCCTTGGCTTCAGTGGGGGTGTAGCCTGAGGAAGAACAACAGGGTCAGGCAGAGTGAACACCTGTAAGATAATACAGCTGTTGACAGTTCCTGTAGTTAAAATGAACAAAAAGTCCACACTCTCCATGTTGGTATTATACAACAGTCTTCAAATTCTCAAGTCAGTAGATTAGATAGGAGGTGCTTTTGTGGTTTAGTGTAGAACAAGGGTTCACAGATGTTTTCTTCTGGGTTCGCTGTTGGTGATAGCAGCTTCTGGCCTGGTACTGGGCTCTCTGTGCTTTGAAGTGATTGTGTGCTACTGATGGAGTTCATGCAAATACTGGTATCGTCCACAGATAGTGATATTGACATCTTTTGAGAGGTACAGATAAAAAAGGGGCAGATAAGGGTTAGGTAATACAATTACTTTTGCTGAAATGAAGTTACTAGTTTTCCTGGATCTAGGCAGGGAAAAAAGCGACCTTGATGCAATTTGAGGGAGGCTCAAATACCACAAGGTCACTAAGAAGACCCAGTGTTTGTTAGGAACTTTTATCTTCATGGTTTGTTTTCTTTTCGTGTTTTTGTTTTTAAATGACTCTTACAGTTTTGTGTCTCTGTGTAGCAGTGTTTGGTTTGTCTGGATGAGATACAATCTGTATGGATGATGTAATTTTTTCCTAGGTCCTTCTTTCACTTAGCAGAAAGGGTGTGTGTACAAAAGGTACCTGATTCTGAGAGGTTGCACGCGATGCTGTTGTGCTGGAGGCACAAGATCTTTTCACTAGATCAAGACCTTTTCACTAGAAGAAACTCATCTACCATGATTTCTCCTTAAACATGAGTATGCGTTTGTTTTGCTTTCCTTCTGAAGTTCAGTCCACAGTGAAGGGTCTTTTAGACTCTGAGTTCAGTGCAGGTCCCTGCCGTTCCTCCAACGCAGGTCTCAGAATCTCTGTGGCTGTTTGTAGTGGACTCTATATTGCATGTTCTACAGCTTTGCTATGTGCGTCAAATGAATACAGTGAATAAAAAGGAGACACTCAGTCATGTCAAATGATATACGTTCCAGCAACAACCTCCTCCTTCAGGGCATGATGTCTTCCTTAGGGCACTGCTGGTATCAGTGCAAACTTGGCTTCTTTTCTCTTAGTGTTCATGTGTTGTCAGTCTCTTGGAATAATTCCAGAGCAATCATCCTTTTTTAAGAATTAAAATAATAAATAGTTAAAATTCTAAGATTTTAAAAACAAAAGCGTGAGGATGGCATAAAGGTAGGGATGTATTTCTTTTTTCTTTTTTTTTTTTAAATATATTTCTTTATATGAAGAAGTTTTGTCCTAATTAATCTACTCTTTTTCTGTGCCTCTAAACTTCTCTGCAAGGCTACTGGATACCATCATGTGTTTTCTTTAAATGAGGCACATATTCTTACTCTTACATTTGATACCAGGAACTGGGGCTTTATGAGATTTCAAAAAAACATAGAATGAAATGGTGAGAATGTGGGAGCAGGGCAGCACCGGGGACAATACAGCAGCTGCTGTTTGATGCTGTTTTCCCGTACTGCAGATTTGGTCTGGTTCCATCCATCTCAGTGTAAAGGCTGCTTCGGGTGTTGGTGGGAGCTGGCTTAAACCCTGTAGAAGAGAAGAACTGCCGTTTGTGGAGTTGGAAAGAATCACAATTGTGTGTTGATGTTTTTCCTCTGTAGATAAAAAATATCCAAGAATATGGGTACATCCTGCCTGGCCTGAGCTCTCTGCTCTAATACTCTAATTCATCGGTCTAAATCCAGCTTGGCTATGTCTGCTTTGTAGTCCAAGCTGCATGAACAGTTTCTTATGCTATGGTTTCATTGCTCCTCTGAGCTGCCTGAAGTCTTGGCTGCTGTCAGGAGTGGTCAATTCCCACCTTGCAATCATGTGTTCCCACCACATTTCACTCTGCTGATACCAGTGGTTGCAGCTGTGCAGTAGGAAACGACCCGGCAGGAAGAAAAAAGGGGGGGAGCATTAGTTTGTAGGTGGATTGTAGGTCCTGCTAACCCTGCAGCTGTGGGACCAGTAGTCCGAACAAGATGAGGACAGTGGGGAAAGCTGTAAGGTGAAGGAGAGATGATGGGGTAGAAGAGGACAGGCTTGTTCATTCTGCCTACAACCCACACATAAATTGGTTTAAAGAAACCATGGAACTGCATCCTTAGTCTCTTTGTACTTCCCAAGGTATTTTTAGGCATGCCAATAACTAGGAAATAGTAAAGATGTTCAAACTCTTGTTTCCAAATGGTTTTAGCCAGTTTGGGGAAATAATCAAACCTACTAATCCTCTCTCAGAATCAGAGCAGGGCAATTTCTCCCCGAGTGAAATCCAAGCTTAGCTCAAATGTAGGAGGACAGTAAACACAGCCCTGTCTGTCTTTTAATTGAATAATTTGAACTCGCTTTGCTACCACCACTAATTTGAGAGCCAAGTCTTATCTATCGACACTTTTTAATATACGAAGCTAAAGGGATGGGGGGGAGGAATTAAAAAGCAGGCTTCATTATTAATATGTAAATATCCAGCTCTGGAGAAGGGTGATATGGTGTAGAAATGAATTATGCCAAGATAAAAGAGGAGGCTTAGCCACACTTTAATCTTTGCTGATGTATTGAAGAAACATAAATCAAAAAGGTTGAGGGTATCTTCTTACATGTTGATGCGGGCACATGAACTATGTTTAAAGGTGAGCAGCAAAGACTTCTGAAAATAAAACAGAAAACTCCCCAAAGCTGCTGAGGATCCCAAATTATTAATAGGAGACATATTCAGGCTTAAAAGCCATATGGAATGTGTGCTTTGAAATACACTTCAAATGTGGCCTTAAAATAAAATCCTAGAGTTCCTAAGTCTTTTGAAGAAGAACTGTCTTGTTTATGGGGAAAATAATTTCTAAGAAGTTTCCCTGAGTTTCAGGCTCCTGAATTCTTGAGTCTGGTCCATCTTATTTGGAGCAGAACTTCCTGTAAACTGAGATTTGAGAGTACTCTGAAAGTTTTGATTACGTCTTTAAGAGTAAAGTTTGTCACAGTGGCTTGATAAAAGTGAGGTTTGGAGCACATTCTGACAGAGGGTGATTAAAGCTCTTCCCTGTGATCCTTCTTACCTCCATGATGAACACATTTTGCTCAGAGTTTACACCACTAAGAGTTTATCTGGAGAGTCCCTCTGTGCCCTCCAGTCATGCTGTTCTGCAGCTGGCCTGTAACATGGAGTGCTTGGAGCAGTGGCATAGCCCTGAATGCAAAGGGTTGGTGGCCAAAAGCTTGGGTGAGCGAGGCTCCCCGTGGCCTCTGAGGGTGGATGCACTGGAAGTGTTGGTGTGGTGGTGGGGAGAGGAGCTCATTCCTCACTCTGTGCGAGTGCCATGATGGGGCTGTGCTTCTAGTCTGAAGAAATACAGCTGCTTTAAGGAAACCCCTTTCTGTCTGCTCACCCCTCAGTGGGAGTGCCTTCTTTGGTTTTTGTCTTGCAGCAGATGTGAAACATAATGTGTGTAGGACTGAATTTTGGGCCATGAGGTACAAAAGCTGAGTTTTTTGGTGCCCGAGTTGAAAGCCGAGTGGCTCAGAACACTGGCACTGCATGGGGACAGGATCATCCTGTGTTAATCTTGTGTTATGTTTGTGTTTGTTCTCTTCTGTTTACATATTCTCTCTTGCCACAAGCAGTTCCTTGCTCCTCTGCCAGAAATGCGTGTCACAGCCCCTTTCTTTCTCAATTACTTTGTCCTAATTTCTCCTCCTCCTCATCCCAAGCTTTCATCAGTTCCTTGTGATGGACGGGAGGCGAAGCGGTTGGAAGGGATGTGCTTCCCTCAGGGAAACATGGAGAGTTTTACTCTCTGGCAAAGTAATTATGTTGCCAGAGCTCTGCGAGTGGTTTCTCTGTCCAAGAGGAATAGTCACTTTTTAACTGGTGGACTCTGAAGAAGCGTCCACTGAGGAAGCCACTCTACTGTCATTAATTCCAGCCCACTTATCCATATAGATAAACTGTGATGTATGGATTCTTTCTTCTTCTGCCAGCAAAACAGTGCAGAGGGTGTTTTTGCTGGCAATCAGGGCCCTGCACAGACCGTGTCTTGTATTGGGGAGAGCTGCAAACGAGGGGACAAGTCTCTGAGGTATAATTTCATACCTGGCTGAATGTCACTGTGGGCAATGGAAGAATAGACCTACACAGGCCTAATTAGGGATATCATGTATCCAGTTTTAGATGAGTAATTGTCTTTCAGATAACATGTGCGTGATAACAAAACATGACTGTTTTGAAGGATCAGATATTGCTGTTAGATGCATGTCCACCAGGATGCGAGACTGCTTAGGAGCCAGAATATGAGGTTAAGTCTTGGGAGTCTTGGGTTTTAATTTCTCCACCTGTAAGATGGGGATTTTCCAGTATGAGTGTAGAATCATATCAATGAATTTGAGATACTAAGATACCCCAGTAATGAAAAAGTGGGAGCTGGCTTCTGTTATTTGCCCAGTGTGAAGACAGAGAGGAGGTTTCTGCTCCTTGTCTTGCTAGAGGACTTTCCCAGAGTGAAAGTCTCAAGTGGGATTCCTGGCTGGGCCAAGAGGAGCCTCTTCATGAGATGGTGGGGTGGGTTTCCCTTGTGCAGGCTCCCCAGGTGTGTGGGGAGAGGTGTTAGGTGTTTGTGGTGCCCTTATCTCTGCACAGAGACAGATGGCGCCTGATGCAGCTTATCAGTGTTTGCTCTGCAGTGTTGTCTCACACTGGGAGATGGGCCCCAACCAAGGGAAGAGGAAGAGAAGGATGATAGGGGTTAGGAGTTCAGATATCTGCCCAGGTTCAAGGGATGCACGAATAATCTGTGAGGAGGTGCTGGTTAGCCTTAGCCCAGGCAGCAGTATCACAGACAGAGGGTACTTTTGTGGTACTCTAAGACACAGAGTAGATCTAAAGTAAGTTGGGAGTAGATCTTGCCACTGAAACTGCTTACAACAAAGTTTTAAGATTTGTTTTGAGGTCTGATTAAGTTATTTTTTCTAACTTACTTTGTCAGTTATATCTGGGGCTTCTATTACTGCTTTATGACCAGCATATTTTACCCTCCTGGTGCAGCCTTGAGGTAGGGAAGGGCTATTGTCCTCATTTGTTGTAAAGGAGGAATCTGAGGTACTGATCAATCAAGTAACTTGCCTCAAGTCACAATGACTGTCTGCAAAAGAGCCACTCTCAAGACATTGTTGAGCAAGGCAAATAGAAGGATCACAACGCTGCACCTCAGAAGAGCAGACTTTGGCCTTCTCAGGGTTACTCTTGGAAGAATCCCACGGGATGTGGTCCTGGACAGGAGAGGGCTCCAGGGCAGCTCGTTGATTTTCAAGGCTTACTTCCTTCCAGTTCAAGAACAGTCCTCCTCAATGTGCAGGAAACCAAGCAGAAGTGGCAGGAGGCCTGCATGGATGAACAAAGAGCTCCTGACAAAACGCAAACCTGAAAAGGAAGCATAGAAGAAGTGGAAGCAGGAACAGGTGACCTAAGAAGAATATAGAGAAACTGTCTGAACGTGTAGAAATGGACTTAGCAAAGCTAAAGCCCATCTGGAGTTGAATCTGGTGGGGGCTGTGAACGGCAACAAGAAAGGCTTCTTCAGGTATATCAACAACAACATGAAGACCAGGGAAAATGTGGGCACACTACTGAAAGAGGCAGGAGACTTGATGACAAAGGGTATAAAAAAGGCCAAGGTACTCATTGCCTTCCTCACCTCAGACTTCACTGGTAAGATTTGAATTCATCATTCTCTAGCTCCTGAAGCCAATGGGAAAGCCAGGGACAAGGAATACTTCTTCTCAGGAGAGGATGATCAGGTCAGGGAACATTTAAAGAAAATGGATATACCCAAGGCCACAGGACCCTTTGGGATGCATTCACAAGTGCTGAGGGAGCTGGTCAATGTTGTTAAGCTTTGAAAAGATATGCGATTGTGGGAGGTCCCTGAAGACTCCTATATTCAAGAAGGGCAAGAAGGATGGACCTAGGGAAATACAGGTTTGTCAGCCTCACCACTGTTGCTGGGAAGGTGATGGAGCAAACAAACCCTGAAATCACTTCGAAACTGATTAAAACCAAAAAGGTGACTTGGGAGTAGTCAGCATGGATTTATGAAGGGAAAGTCATGCTTGACCGATCTGATAGCTTTCTGTGACAAGATGGTAGATGAGGGGTAACAGCAGTGATTTATTGTTTGTCTTGATTTTAGCAAGGCTTTCAACACTGTCTCCTGTAATATCCTCGTTTGCAAATTCATAAAGCACACTCTAGATAGACAGTGAGGTCTGCTGAGAACTGGCTGAACTGCTGCGCTCAAAGAATTATGATCAGCAGCCCAAGGTCCATCTGAAGGCCAGTCATTAGTGGTGGACCCCAGGAGCTGATACTGGGGCCAGCCCTTTTTAACAGCTTCATTAATGACCTGGCTAATGGGACAGAGCACACTCTCAGCAAGCTTCCAGATGATATTGGGAGGAATAGTTGGTGCAACAGATGGTTGTGCCATCATTCAGATGGACCTCAGCAGGCTGAAATGAGTGGACAGAAATCCCGTAAAGTTCAACAGAGTAATGTTGAAGTCCTGCACCTGGGGAGGAATAAACCCAGGCAACAGTACAAGCTGGGGGTTGACCTACTGCCTGGAAAGCAGCTTTGCAGAGGACCTGTGATGCTGTTGGACAAGTTGAACATGAGTCAGCAGTGCACCCTTTTGGCAAAGAACGCCAACAAATTCCTGGGCTGCATTAGGACAGGCATTACCAACAGGTTGAGCGAGGTGAGCCTTCCCCTCGGCACTGGTAGACCACATCTGGAGCACTCTGTCTAGTTCTGGGCTCCCCAGGACAACAAGGACATGGACCTACTGGAGTGAGTCCAGTGAAAGGCCCCTAAGATGGTTAAAGGGTTGTGATAAGTGAAATGCGGAGAGAAGCTGAGAAGGCTGGGATTGTTTAGCCTGGAGAAGAGAAGGTTCAGAGTGGATCTGATCAGTGTGTATAAATACTTAATGGAAGGGTGTAAAACTACAGTCATTAAGGGCCAAAGGTGTTCCTTAATGACTTTTAAAGATCATACCTTTATAAGTCAGATGGCTGCACCACTTCCATGTAAAATTCCTGACTTTGACATCTTTCTCGTTCACTCCTTGTGTATATTCCACCTTTCCAACTGCTGGCTAAAGGCTCTAAGTGACATCCAGCACCAGTGCCCTAGCTTCTCTTGGCTCCTGGTGGAGCCCAAGCAGTAGCCTGGTCATCCCAGAGCAGGAATGGGTATTCTTGGAGTACCGTGTCAGCACTTGGGCAGTCGGAGGGACAAGTCCCCGCTACTGGTTTCACAAACTTGAGGCGGCAGCACGATTTCTGCACTGCAGTGTCATTCCAGTGGCTTCTGAAGGGTGCCCCGAATTGGTCTTGTACTCCACGGGCTTTGTAAGAAACTAAGATGTAAAATCTATCCAATTTTAGCCATTTGAAAAGGGTCTTGGAAAAGAGAAGATTGCAGGAAGGTCTGATGGATAAATAAAATTGCAAATGTAAGGAGGATTTGAATGGTACACAGTTATGAGGTTCAAACCAAGAAAAAAATGTTTCATGCAGTGCACAATTAAGTTGTGAAACTGACTGTCACAAGATGTTGTGGAAACAAAAATAATAAATGGATTCAAAATAGAATTAGGTGGGTTCACAAAAGATAAGTCCACCCGGGTCATCAGAGAAAAACTTCTGGACGGGAGTCATTATCTTCATTGCTAAGAGCAATCCAGCTTTAGATAAAATACGGTGGGGCTTGTATTTGCTGCAATAACAGATAGTTTTCCTCTTCTCATCATCTAGTAAGTGCCACGGAGAGGTGATGGTGGCCATGCGTTTGTTATGTTGTTGGTGGCTACTGCCTGTAGCACACAGTCTGAGCGGTACCGCCTCCGACACTGGGCTTCTCAGTGAGACCGTTCCTGCAATCGTTAGATTCATGCTGGATGTCTGAAAGCTGACAGTCTTTAAAACACTGGTGGTTCTTGCTGCACGTCCTGGCAGTGTATGATTAATGGGACAAACATGTTCCTGTGGTGTTTCTCAGCTTGCAGGCAAGTATTTTAATTTCTCTATATTAGTCCTTTGATGAATGTTATGAGGATCTGTGCTTACTGAAGGGAAATGGTAGCCTGCTCCTTGCAAGTTGCAATTTTAACCATTTAGGAGCTGAGAACAAAGAAATTCACCCCATTTCTCTCTTCCTATTTCCTTTCTAAAGGTTATCCTTCTACCCCCCACAGTTGCTCCTTTTTTGTTCTCCTCCATCATCACATAATGTCTTGCCATTTCACCATCCTGCCTTCTGACTTGCAGGTCAGGGAAGGGAACATTCAGCCCTTGACTTCTAGAAGTGTTCCTGAAGGACTAGCAGATTTACTGAAATGTTTGATACATTTTATAAATTAGGTCTAAATGCCATCCCCTCCCCAAGCACAGCCAGTCAGGTTCAGCTGTTGCTAGAACTTAGACCATGACCTTCTGCTTCAGCGGTGAAGGCAGAAGTTAGGCTTTATATCGACTGAGGATTTTAGTTGGAGAGTGGAGGATAAAGGTAAATGCGTGGGAATTAGCCAACAGATTTCCAGCATTGATTGAGCTCAAGGAAGCAACAAAGTGAAACCATATACAGTTTACCTGGTAGTGGGTTTTACAACTGTGGTTACATATTGACAGAGGTATTTATGATGGAGTTAGATTTGGATAAGCACCCATGTGTGCAGTGTTGATCCTGTCTGCTTCTCAGTGACTGTGCTTATCAGCCTCTCAGGCTTGGGATATGGGGAGGCTTGAGGTCATAGGCTTGTTCAGTTTTATGAATGGATAAAAAAGGGGCTGGTCTTCTAAATTTTTGTTGGGAGTCTTGATCACAGGCCCTGCCAGGTTCCAGGTGCCTGGTTTCATTTGTAGTAGAGAAAGGGATCAGCACCAGGTTTCAGACTCCATGCGACTTGCATTTGAACCCTCAGCTGGAATTCTCATCCTTCTCTAGCAATGAGACTCTGGTGGCAACAGTTATACTACATCATAACTATTTTTTACTTGCTAACACCAAGAATTTTTGTAAAACTTTTCTGTGCAGGGCGTCAACATGCAGCAGGCTTGAAAGAGGAGATCTGCTGCTCAGATGCTTCGTACAGACATAGCTTCGGTCCAGCCTGTGGAAGCTGTCTGCTAAATGTGGACAGGCACGTGCAGGAGTCAGTAAATAAAAATTTCTGTAAAAGGTGTTCTTATGTTGTAGGGAGAAAGAAGTTCTCCAGGGCACATTTGTCCAGATCACTGCTTGCTAAAAGGCATTTTTTTGTTGCTCTCAATGTTTTGTTCTCTAAATGCTTCTTGCCTTTGTTGAGAGAGAAGTAGACCAACAGACACGAGGGTTTGGCTGTGGATTCAGAATGCTGTGGTTAAGTGATGCTTAGGTCTGTTAACCATCGTTTCTCTGTAAGCAAACAGTTATAATGTCAATTTAGAGCATAAACTGGTCAGAGTCCACAGCAGGGTAATTTACAGTGCTGCTCAGGCAGTTCCTCTCCTGACATGTTTTAGGAGATGGGAAGACACCTCACACAGGTTAGGCAGAAACTGCCGTGATAGAAGAATAGCTATTTGCTAACCTTTTAACCCAGGGTGAACTGGTTTATCCGTCAGTAAGAAGGAACCTGTTTATTCTCAAAAGATTTAGTTTTTCCTGGTAAAGGTTGAGACCTCGGCAAGGGGGAGCTGGGGAGGGGTGTGGAGACATAATTTTGTTCAGAGAAGGATTTGTCCAAAGTGTTTTTGGAGAGGGAGGGGACTGGAAGGGACATTTTCTGTACAGGGGACATACTGTTGAAGTCTTCCTTGCTGTGTTCAGCCCTGTGATTGCTCCCCTGTAGCCCTTTCACTGACGGCTTTCAACAGATACAGGGAGATGTTCAAGTGCCCACGTTTGCCTGAGTTATGTGTCTGTACGAGGCTCAACTCACCTAAAAATCGGGGAACTTCAGCTCTGATCCTAACTTTGATACTAGGCCCTTTCTGTACAAATAGACGAAGCAATTTCCTAGATCTGAGCTCCCTCAGACAGGTCTGCTTGAGAATACCTGTACATGAGCTAATATTCTGTGTAAGCCAGTGTCTAAAAATACCCGCACCCCATGGGCACTTGCTAGAGCTGTGCAAGCCAACAAGTTTGCTCACAATCGGAGACGAGGAGGAGTATTTTCTGAGTTCACATGGGTTCACTATTCCTGTCTGTTGCAACCAGATTCAAGACTGAATTTGACCCGAGTTTGATGCCAAGCCTGAGACATGCCTGGATTTTCTGAGGTTGTGTGAGCTGTAGTGAACTTCCCAGCCAGGCTGGTGGTGGCATGTCCAGGCAGGATGCTTTCTCCCTGCTCCGGTACCTGCAGCAGAACAACTGCGGTGGTGCTAGTTCATGAGAGCATTGCTAGGACTCTCTCCATACAATGACACCAGAAAAAAACACCTCTCCAGCTCCCCAGCAGCAAGATCATGTGAGATTTACTTGGGAAACGCTTTTAGAAACCTATATTATTATTTACAAAAAAAAGAGCTTCCCAGTAGTAAACTTCTCTGCAGCTAAACAAATTCACAGCGACCGGGAAAGAGGGAGTTCAGTCTCCATTCCCTCTTCTCTCTTTGGCACATGTGTATGGGGACATCTCCAGGTTAAAATTGTGCTGGTAATTTATCTGCAACGTGGCCAGCTCTCTGGATTTCATTGCTATTCTCGCAGTGTCAAGTGCCCTCCTGGAGTCTGCGGCCCCTGCGATTCATTGATTATGTGTGAATCTTGGATTTCATTCTTGAGAAATGTGGTTAACAGACAAAGTGTGACCTGGAAATTCAAAACACAGAAGACAAATTAAATATATGTATATAGACATAGGGTGGTTTTTATTCCATTCTCATCGTACTCTGTGGTCGAAGTCATGATTTTTAACACAAGCTTTTAAAGGGATTGAGAATTGTTTTATAGAAGGAGAGAGGTGAAAACTGGGGAGTGCGTAGATGCGCAGCACAATGTTTCATTCTTCTCCCAGGACAACTATAGCTGCAGAGTCACCATGTGCAGGGAACACCACTGAAGAATCTGCCATTTTATGCTTTAGTTGTGATGTTTGTGTGAGCAAGTGTGATACTCCTGCTTTTTTCTCTCACCAGAGAGCTGTGTTTGCTCTTTTCTTCGGAGAGGAGTTTACATCGTCTTTGTCATCTCTTATACAACTCATGGTTTTATAAGCCATGCTGAAGTCTAATCATGCTTTGAGTCATGCTGTGTCCTTGGCCACAGAGAGGCTGTGAAAATCACAGGTTAATTACACTTTCTGTATAGCAACATCCATGTTAAACAATGTGACTTTCTATTTCACTGGGTACCTCCTTGTTCCTGTGTTTTGAGGGACGGAAAACAGAAATGGAGAAGTGAATGGAAGAATCAAAGTCTGCATTTTCTATCTCCCGGACTCCCATCCCAAACACCGAGTCCCAGGCTCCGTAATGTTATTAGCAGACGTGACACATTTTGAGGTATTCTTCCAGGGAACAGTGCCAGAAATCCTGATGGTGTCTCGGCCGTTCAGAAGAGGATTGGTCCTGCCACCAGTTTATGCTGTGGAGAGGCTCTCCCTGACCTGCAGCCTCAAGAGAAGATAATAACAGGGTGAAGAATACCCAGGATCTCATTGGTACCTTTTGTTTAAGGATCTCTGTCACTTTCCAAATATTTTTAGTGGGGTTTAAGCACTGTCTAGTGTATTGTCTGGGCTTTTGGTGTCTAGTTGTGCAATAGGAGGTACACCTTACTACCTTGCCATTCAAGAACGGGAGCTTTTGATTCTGCTAGTGCCTTCACCTGTAGTCAGAGAGAGTCATTTCTTCAGGAGCTTTTGATCAAAACGAGAATGTAGAGACAGAGTGTGATCTCAAGCTTCCTGAGTCATGGGACAACACTGTCCCCGTGCCTGGAATCTCAGAGCTTGACTACTGGGTCAGTATCTTCTTGGATATGGGTGTTCAAACGGAGCCACGGTGTAGCAAGGAAAGTGGTGGACCATTAAGTTCAGGTGAGTGTGGTCTATGCAGTGACCACAGACGTGATATTTTAATAACAGAAGCAGATGAGCAGCTGCAGACAGGGATAAAACTTGTCCTGCAGAGGGAGATGAACCAAACATGCCAAACTTGATGCAGTTCCCCGGGAACTCGGTGCAAAGGTTTTTATAGCAACTGCTGCAGATCTGCAGTCACATAAGTGTATTTTTAAACAGGACAGAGGGCTGACCTCTGTATAAGTGTGCAGGGAGTGTGATTAGTGTTTTTCTTACCTACAGGCTTCTTACCTTGAGAGCAGGAGCCGAAGGGGTGATTTTTTTCCTGCAAGTCAGTCCTAGGGATTGGTTCTCATGGAAGGAGCTGGTAGTTCCTTCCCCTACCAGTTATTCAGCTGAGCTGTTACTCAGCAGCAGCACCTTCTCTGCGAAGGGCTGAAGAAGAGGCTGTAAGCACAAAAAAGCCACACAGCTCGAAGACTGTAGCTTTTCCTCAGCTGTGTAAAACTTTCCACCGTGTCCCAGAGCTGTGGAGACGCTCTTGGAGCACATTAAGGCTAAGTTTGGGGGGATGCTCCCCTCCAAAAGGAGGTTTCTGGTGCTTTGGGAGCAGATGGGAGGCCAGACCAGGTTGCCTGCAGCAGAACTAACGTTGCCTGTATCAGGAAGGGATCCAGAGCGTGGCATGCAGACAGCAACTGTTGCTCAGCTTTTCCAGCTATCTAGAATAGATCTGACAAGCAATTAGAGCATGAATATATTACAGAGCCGATGGGGGATGCCTTTGTTAAAACTTGTGACCCATACTTAGCTGCTGTTTACATTGGCGGCAGCTTCGAGGGTGGGCAAGACCCTACCTGCCTGTCTCTCTCCTCTCTCTTTCCCCGTGCGGAGGGAGCCGGGGAGCTCTGCAGCTCATTGGATATTTCAAATGCTTTCTGCACAAGTCATAATTAATGCCGAGCTGCGGAGCTGAGACCAGATGTGCTGCCGAGATTATCTCCCAGGGCAGATCGGCTGCTCTCTGCTCTGTAGCGCTGGGTGAATGGAAAGCTGCCAGTGCTGGGACTCAGAATGTGTCTGATGCCTGAAGTCAGGACTTTCTTTCTCTGCCGCTCCTGCTGTCTGACACTGCCTGGTTTCTGCTTGAAGCTCAGCGCCTGTCATGTAGCGGAGTGCTGCACAAGAACGAGAGGTAGGAGATGATTTTCCAGAGTTTAGATTTGTTACTGTTTTCTTTTCCTAGAGGAAAAAGAAAATGTTTGAGCTTAGCCTCAGACAGAAGCTAAGAATCTAAAAAAGGAGCTGGCTTTACAAAGCCGGGAAGAGTGGGAAGGACTCAGTCTATGGCCAAAAATACTACCAGATGCCAAAGATAGTTCTTAAAGATAGTTCTGGGGAGTTGTGTTTCTGTTTGCTTTTACATAGAATACTTAAACGGATGTATGTGGATGAGAGCAGTCGGCTCCTAGTGTACAAAGGCTGGTCTTTGTGGGGAAGGGGGTCAGAAGACACCAAGTCCTACCACAGACCCATTTGTGTGACCTTGGGCAAGTTACTTCATCGTTTTCTCCCGGTTCCTAATTATCTGTCGCTTCCTTTCCTTTCCCCCCTTCTCGCATGCTTTGTCTGGCCGTGTTGTTTAGTTGTTAGGGACTATCTTTTCTTAGGCATGTACAGCTCCTACCGTGGAACTCTTTTTTTCAGTTGCTGCTGCAGTCATTCAGTAATTCCCATAGTGTGTGCTTGGGTGGGCCAGGGGAGGGGAAAGAAGAGTTAGAGGTTTGTGTGTGTTTTGTGCTGTGGAAGCATATGCATTTCTGAATGTCTGCCCATGGTTTTTTGTCAGTGCTTTCATGTGTGAGAGGGACAGATAACCGGGAGCCTAAGCATGGATGTGGGAAGGTAAAAGCAGACGCTTACCTGTGCAGGTGAGCACGTACACAATCTTTACATCCACGAGCTGCCTGTCTGTGAGGCACCACATGCATGCGCGGGTGTATGTACTGCTGTATAGCAGCATCCAGGTGTGTGCCTGATTATCTTCCCACACATCTTCTAACGTGTGTGTACTAAGCTGGACGTACAGCTGATGTAGGTGTGTCTGCACTTTTCCCACTTTAAGCATCTACAGAGTCCTCAGTCCTCCCCGTAAAGAAAATGTACTGACTTTATTATCTCTGTCTTGAGTTTATTTTGGTTGAAATCAGAGCTCTGATGAGGAAAAATGAAGCGGAGAGCATATATTTTCCTGCCCACTGCATGTCTGGACAGCATAGCTGAATGTATAGGCTTTGTATGCCTGGAGCTGGTGGGTGAGCTATTCAGGCCAGGACAGAGAGCCCGTCTGTGTCTTACTCAGTGCATCAGTCCTGGCTCGCTTTTTCCACAACGAGCCACCTAAATCTTTAAAGAACAGAGGCGACTTGTTGGAGTAGAAGAAAGAAATTCTGTAGCTCTGCTAGCCCGTTTTTTTTAGTATCTCTTGAATCTTTGTGAGATTAAGGATGTGGTCCCAGGCAGGCTGGGTTTTTTTTTCTTCTTTAAAACCAAACAAAAGGGCCTAGCTATAGATAAGGGTATGACAAGGAAAGTTAACTCTTGGGTTGCTAGTAGCTTTTGGCTTTATTTCCAGCCTAACTCTGTCTGGGAGTGTGACTGGATGGCACTGGTTCCCCTTCTTCTGAATGAAAAGAAAGACTTTAATGTCTTCCAGCAGGATCATCAAATGGAGTGAAGTGCTGCCAAGTTCAGTCTGAGCTACAGGCCCCGGTGATTAAAAACAGGCTTGTGCCTTGAGGAGCCGGCGGATGAGGCTGCGTGTGACTGGCTCCACATTAGCTTTTCCTTGTGAGGCAGCGGCAGTCCCTGACCATCCGGGCTTTCATATTGTGGTAGTTTCACTGCAAGCCCTCCTGACACCTAGCTGAGGTGAGATGAGCTTTACAGAACTAGTAGGACATCGCCTTCTCAGTCTGCCCTCTTTGGCCCTGGGAGGCTGAGGTAGGTGCATCTCCTGTGTCTCTTGCCAATGTAGCTGTGAGTGTCCCAGCAGCAATTTTCCTGAGGCTAAACTTCATCGAGGTTCCCCCAGCAGGTGCCCAGATGGAAGATTTCCGTGGGCCCAGAACTGTCAGCAGCTCCAACTTGCTTTTGACAGTCCCTTTCCAGCCACACTCCAGATAGCTCTCAGCTTGCTCCTTCTCTGAACCCTAACGTTAATTTCCTTTCCTAAGCCATGGACGAGCTCGGCAGCCACTGCACAGATGAACGAGTTCTCCAAGGCCAACTTTCTAGCCCCACTGTGACTGCAGCTCTCTGCTTTCCCTCTCTAAACCCCAACCCTAATGCTCTTACTGCCAAAAGACTTGGCCTGGGAGCAACCTTTCTTCTGAGCAGTGGCTGGGGGGCCCTTGTCTACGGCTCAGCAAAAAAAAATCAGGACTGGGATAGAGAGAAAGAAAAAGCGTAGATTTGCAGTGTGATTGGGGCTGCAAAGGAACAGCTGCAGTTACCAACAGACTTGGCTTTGGTGAAATATTTTGTCCGTGCAATTCTTGGTGACCTTTTCTAGTGCTTTCCTGGAAAACCAGGGTTCGGGGTTGAGGGAAAGAGAAAACATAGGTCTGCGGTTGGATTTGGGCTGGAGTGGGGCTGCCAGACCAGGGTGGGAGGCAGCCAAGAGAGCTGGGCTGGGAGAAGTCTTTCACCCTAGCAATGGTTTCAGGGTCTTTTCTTCCCCTCCATAAAAAATGGCCTGTGAGGGCTGCGTGATCTCACCTGCACAGCACTTTGGCACACACTGTCACGCAAGAAGAAACCCACCCTTTTGCCAGCTCCCTTCACTCATCAGATGACAGGTACATCAGCTTCACCCTCAGTCATGTCAGTCTTAGTCTTGTGGGTGGTTTTTCTTGTTACCTATTTGAAATGGTGTGAAGGGAGGAGAGTAGTATTGCAGTAGAAGAATTTTACAGTGCCTTTGTTTCCTCCAAAGATCACTGTTTCCATCCAGGAGAAAAAGGTCTTTCCAACCTCCATACCTGAGAAGGAGGAAGGACAAGGTCCCCTGGGTCTGGTTCTGCAGCAGATACCGATAGTAATGGCAATACTGAGCGTGTGAAAGGTCCATCTGCTGCTCCTTCAGAACCTCGGTGCTTGTCACTCTTCTATCTCTATCTCTTATCTCAGTGTCACATTCCTTAACCTCTGTCTCAGGGGTCTCTGTTTGGCTGTAGTCACTGCAGGATTGATTGTACCTATGGAAAGCTACTGCTGTTGTGATCCAGGTTGACTGGGATGGCACAGACTGATGTTTCCTGAAAGATATGAGAGCA
Organism: Arenaria interpres; assembly: GCA_013399435.1. Taxonomy (NCBI): domain Eukaryota; kingdom Metazoa; phylum Chordata; class Aves; order Charadriiformes; family Scolopacidae; genus Arenaria; species Arenaria interpres. The sequence goes on from VXAK01024443.1 coordinate 402,713, forward strand.
TGTTCCTAAGCGCAGAGTGGCCAAGGCTGGGGAAAAGCAGGCAAAGCTTCACACTGCGAGTGGAGATCATGCATGAGGTTATTCTGTGTGTTCTTGTATATGTGTGTGTCTGACACTGCCTTTGTCCTGGCTCTGAGTTAGGTCTAGAACACCAGAACGTGACCTTCTGGAAAAACATTCTCTCTCTGCTCTGTACCTGGGGAATGCCGAGCATTTACCTCGTTCCCAGAACCTTCTCTAGACAGGCCCTCCAGGAGACAGGGCTGTGATTCAACAAGTGGAGATCTGAGAAAACAGGGCTACTGTCCTGTGATTGCCCTGACACCTACCACACCCTGGCCTCCCTAAACCTGTATGTGTTGCATCTAGAAGAATGAATACCATGGATCATTTCAAGGAAATAGATGGATCTGGTGGGAGGGAGCCTGGCTCAGAGGTTGGTGCTCGAATGGAGTTTTTTTCTCTAAGGTGCACAGCAAGGATGGGTCAGACCCCAGGCTGTAATTAATGCTGAAGGACCTTGGTTTGTGTTGGCCCGTGGCCCAGGATCAAACATTCAGGTCAGAGGAAGAGGAAGAAGTGATCACTGGCAGAATAGATGAGGGAGGTTAGACAGGACACATGCTTTTCACAGGGGCTTGCAGGTCGTTACCTGGATCATTCCTGTGTGTATTTACTGTGATATGCAAATGTTGAGCAGAATCAGCAGGGGGCTGAGATGAACAGGCCATGGAGACTTTGCTTTTTCAGCTGTGGTCTGGATTCAGAAGTTACCTGAGAAACTGGGCTGAAAAGGTTGTTCTTTCATGGCTGCCCAGCCTCTGTAAGTGCCCTGGAAACCCTTGGACAATGCTGAGCCCCACACACCGTGATGGGTTCTGCTGTGCCCCATCGTGACAGCGGGGATTACGTGAGGAGATTACAAAGCAACCTGTGCAAAAGCAGGAAGAGGTTTCCTGTCCTAGAACTTGACTTCAGAGACACCCGTCTCTGTAAAAATTCAGACAGACTTGAAATGAGAACTAGTAAAACCTTTACTCTGCAAGAAAACCAATATTTACAGTGATAAAGATAAGTCACTCCCATGCTCCAGGGCATGCCCTCCTGCCAGGATAAGGAGGGAATTTCCTTGGAGACTCTTCATGGCCCTCCAGCTCTGATACTGTAATGCAGTTGTGTAGGCTGGAGTGCACGGAAGGTTTCTGTCTTCTGAAGTTTAACAAACTGGCAGGGAAAGGAAATTGGGCTCTAGGATCCTTCTTGTGTGATTCATTCAGGGAGTCGAAACGGAGAGTGAAAGGTGTGTTTCACGGAGGATTCAGCAGGGTTGGACAGAACGTAGGAAGCAGGGATGGTTTGACATGATGTCTCCCATGGAGGACAGTGAACAGTGGTTCAGAAACTTGCTGTCAGGAGTTATCAGCCTCCCGTGAATACAGCACTAAAATAAAAATGGAAAATGTGGTTAGTAGCAGGAGGGTGCCTCAAGAAACTACCGATTTCCCTGGCCTGGTATCGGCACGTGAATGCATCCGATAAACACTGCTTCTGGCTGGTGGTTGGGAACACAGTGTAACTCCAATACTGCATGCTGCAGACCTGCAGGATTAACTGAGCGCTGAATGCAGGATCTAAAGCTCCTTGATACCACTGGAAAGCTTCCTGTTGCTTTGAGAAATCTTCTGAGTAGAATTTCCTATCTACTACGGTCCCGTCTCATGTGAAATGGAGTAGATTCTGGGGTTCTCTCACTTACGGAATTCTCATGACCAAAATATGGTTAACCTGGATGCTCTCCTCCCTTGTAGAGTGCTAGAATTAGGGGTTCGGAACCCGACTCAGTGGCTGTCCTTTTAGACGGAGCAGTTAATTAGTGGCAGGGATTGAACTGAGACCTCTGGGTCTTACAGCCTGAGCCTCTTCTGTGTTGTTGAAAAGATTTGGTGCCAATAGTGGCATTCGGCAGCTGGTATCAGCCAGAAACACTGATTTCCCCAAAGAGAGAGACAGCGCTCCGTACTTGGTGATAGATATCTACAGTAGACCTGACTTAAGAATTACCTAGGCCAGTCTGGTTTTACAGTATCTGGTGCTTCTGATATTTTCAAGGTGCAGTGCACATGTTTTAGTAGGAAGGGCAATATGTTTTGCATGTATTTTACTCCAGCAATTTAAAAAAATAGAAAAAAAAAAAATAAATACAAAGCTTGCAGAATAGTAGGTTATTTTCACAACAGCCAGTTTTAATGTTGACAGCTGTGTTCTGTCACGTTAGCAGTCCTCTGCTAGTGGGATTGCTGCCAGTTGGGCCAAACAGATCAAACTTTGGAAGGGCAACTGTGTGACAGCGAAGAGGTGGGTGAATGCGGAAAGGAATTCCGTCCTATCAAGTCAACGCAGCCTTTGTTTTGGCATTCTTGGGACAGAAGATGCAATGGAAGTATAATTACTTAATCCAGATTCAGCACAGCTGTGGATAATCACACACATAATCTTAATCCCATGTTGCTTGTGTATAATGAGATATAAACTGGATTAGGGCAGAGGATAACTTGAAGCACTCTTAAGCAGGAAAAAAAAATCACTCAGCATATAATTCTTGGGTTTCAAAATAGTTTTATTCTTCTGAGTCTGTTAGAAACTGGGCCTTCACATAGGTTCACGTCCTCCATGGGAAAGTTTCTCTCATCGTATGCCCGGGTAGCTCCCAAAGAGTTCACGCTGACACCCAGATGTCCCTCTTGCTCTCTGTTGGCAGGGATCTTTGGCCAGCGGTTGGAGGACACCGTACAGTATGAGAGGAAGTATGGCCAGCGCTTGGCCCCGCTGCTGGTGGAACAGTGCGTGGATTTTATTCGGGAGCGAGGTCTTACGGAGGAGGGGCTCTTTCGGATGCCTGGCCAAGCCAACCTTGTCAAAGATCTGCAGGATTCTTTTGACTGTGGAGAGAAGCCCCTTTTTGACAGGTGAGTTGACATCACCAAATTCAGGCTGGGTTATCTGTGGCATGTAAAATCTGGCAGGAATGGCCTTGCAGGGGCTATCCCCGTTTACATCTCTTTTCCACACCACTGTATTCGTCATTTAAAGTGCTGCTGGGGCTTTCTCCTGCATGGTCTTGGGTGTGGAGGCCTTCGTTCAGCTAATTGCTTGAGCAGAGGGAGAAGTGGAAGCCATTACTGTAGATGGGCTACTGCAGTGTTTCAGTGTAAGCACACGTTGAATGAAATGCATTGCTAGATTTGGGTGCCACGTTCTCAGCAGTTGGTGGGATCCCACCATGGAAATGGATATGACAGAGATGAACTAGGTGTTTTACTGCTTTCAGATGTTGCTTTCTCCCTTGCCATAACCACAGCAGCAATAAACTCTGTCACCAGGTTTCAGAAAAGTCACCACCATCTCACACATCTTCCCTGGCCGTTACGTGTGCGATGCAGAGAATTGGGCAGTGTCTCATAACAAAGCGCTTTCTGGCTCCAGAAGAATTCCTGGCCAAAATGATTTATTTTTTTTTTAGTCCATAATTTCAGCAGCTGAGATGGAACATCTAGTTGAACACTGAATATATCTTTTGCTTTTCAACAAAACTTGAGTCAAACATTTCTGAAATTGCTGTGTAGCGGTGGGAGTTTTAGCTCAGACGCGGGATAAATGGTAGAGGCTTAGCTTAACATCGGCTCCCACGGGAAGGGTGTCAGCCCCGGCTCCGAGCGCTCCAGCCAAGGTCAGCCAGGGAAGGGGGCAGCTCTCGGCTGCGCTATCTCGGCCTTGGCCATGAGCCCAGACTGTCAAATCATCAGGAGAGTGGATGCTCTCAGAGCCCTCGCAGGCAAATCCTGTCCGTACTCTGTAACTAACATTTCCCGATGTGAAGGTCGGGGTGGTGCTAACCTAAACGGTGCTTTGAGAAATGGGCCTTGACCCTAACAGACACCTTGAACTCCAGGGATGTTTGTCTCCGAGGCTGTTGTGTAGGTCTGGCTCAATCTCTGTCACAGGTCCAGAAGTGGGATCAGGTCTGGGATCTTGACTTGGAGACCTGGCTCCATTTCTTGCTGGAATTCCCTAGCGAAATATTCCCAGGTGATGCAGGCAGCACCTGGTGTATCCCCAGCACTAATGTGGAATCACTTCCAGTCTGGACATTCCAAATGGTGTCCCTGCCTACTGCTGAGAGCTAGTGCTCTCCTGCATGGGCAGCGCAGTCTCATCCTAGGAAGAATATCCTTAGAGTTTATTGGGAACATTCTTCTAATTCTTCCCTCCCCTCAGCTTCCCGGACCACCCATCCTCCTTTCTTTGATTCTTAACCACAGTCAGTATTTGTTCCCTAAATGGAAGTGTCAACTATTTAGAGATGTTTTCATGAAAAAAATAGTTTGAAATCGTCAAATTGTCTCACTTCATCTTTTCTTAAACAAAATCTTTGTATTTTGAACTGAATGTCTGGGTGTTCTAGTTCAGAATTAGAATTATCTTCATTCATGAAGCGAACAAAGTTATTCCGGAAAATGCTCATATTCTGGAACAGGAGTATCTATGGCAGGAATTAATTAGCAATGCGGGTTTCACTTTCATGTTTTACCTTAGTCTAATCCGCACCAACTTCATTGTCATGAAGATAAACCAAGCCTCCCCCCAGCATTTTCAAAGCAGAAAGCCCCTTTATTTCCATAGGCATTTGCACTGGCTAAATAGATCAGTGCGAAGTCTCACCTTTATCAGAGGCAGTAAAGATCCCCCTGAAGGAATGCCTGCCTTTTGGGTGGCTCATCTGAAGTGCGATAACTGAAGGTTCAGTGCAGAGTTAAAGGAGACCAGCCTCGGGGAATGCGAGCAGTGTGACAATCAGAGGGTCATTGCCTTTTGCTCTCTCCACCACGTCCACCCACCCTGACTTGTAGGCCCAGCTCTCTGGTCTCTGACATCCGTCGTCACAGTGAAATGCTTCTCTTCCTCACCAGCCTCATTTTCTCTATGAGCAACTGAAGCTCTCCACCTATGGCCTGGGATACCTAGGCAGCAGCAGATACCCATATGCTTGTCTCCAAATCAGGTGCAGGGAAAGGAATATCCTTTTTGTTTCCCTAGTTGCAATCAGTGCTTTTACACATCTTTTTGTATCTACAGTGACATTCTAAACGCTGGAGCCTGCCTGTTCCGTGGTAGATCAGATCTCTGTGATGACTGATAATTAAAATATTCATTTTTAAAAGGCTTGCGTTTCCAATTTGGATTTTAAATGCAAATGTATATCCTTAAGAAAGGCCAGGAGTGGCTGTTTTGGAAGCACCCCCAGCACTTCCACACCACTGGAAGTTTGGCTGGATTTCACATGGCCTTGTGATGGCACAGTAACTGGAGCCGGCAGACCTGAGGCTGTGGCCTGGGTTCTGCTTCTAAATGATAATCATATCTACCATCCATGCCTGAAACTCCACACTAAAAAAAGAAAAAAATAGTAAAGGTCTGACCTCTTCTGTAAAGCATTCATAATCGACTGAAGAAAACCACTAGGTGAAACTGTGGTATTCTCAAAGATGATGGAGCTGTTTAAAAGGAATGGCATTGTCAGGATTAATGGCAAGTGGTAGCTGCTGGCAGCTTCCTCTTACAATTTTTCCTGGTTTGTTTCAGCTGTGTGTTCCAAAAATGCTTAAAAACAAGATAAGCAGAAGAGATTCAGCTTTTAGATAGAGGTGAGGATTTGGAGCTCTGGTTCCCGATGTGTTTTTCTCGGAGTTCTTTAGAGATTCTATAACTCACAGGGCAGTGGTAGGGAGCTGGTGACAGAATCTGTTTAGATTTCCAACAGTCGAAACCTTTGAGGTAATCTGCAAAGATTAATGAAGTTGTACAACAGGAGACTTGGAATGAGGGACAGATATGGCCATACATCAAAAGCTGGGTAGGAAATGGAAAGGGAAGAATAGGTCTCCATCATGGGATCTGACACCTCAAACCCCAACTTAAAGCAGAGGAGAGAGAAGAGGAAAAAGAAGTTCCTGGAGTGGGAGAAGAAAGAGAAGCTGATATCCCAGCGTAAGAGATGGGCTAGGAAATGGCAGATACCCCAGTGTGGGGGAAGAGACGTGACCCATGGGCTGGGCAGCCCTGCCAAATGGCAATATAGGGCCTGGAGGAAATACAGCTTCCTCTGTTTTTTAATGAATGATTGACCAGGACACTTGTCCTGGCCCATCAGAGGCAGGTGGGTGCTGAGTGGGGAGAGTATCAGGCGGGAGGGACCAGCGAGAGGACCAGGGGTTATGTTTGATTGCAGGAGGATGCAGAGCTCTATTGTCAGTGCTACACGTGAGTGTGCACTTGCCTGGAGTGTGTTGCAGACATTCCCCATCTACACTCGCTGAGGAACGACGGCACCACCCTGGCTTAAGCGCTCTCATGGGTTTCCGCTGCCCCTGTTGCCTGAGGTGCATTTATATCTTGACAAAATGGGAGATTTCCCTTGTTCCCAGGTCGACCCTTCTGCCCAGTACAAACACATGGCAGTACAGCTTCCTCCCACGTGCCTGCTTTGTCCCTGTCCCTAGGAAGAGGGACCTTGGTGCACCCCCAAGAAAAAGGCATCACGCTTTGGGGTAGTGTGGGTTTCTAAATTTCCTTCCCTCTTCTCTATTGCAGCAACACGGATGTTCACACTGTGGCGTCCCTCCTGAAGCTTTACCTTCGAGAGCTGCCAGAGCCTGTCATCCCCTTTGCCAAATATGAAGACTTTCTTTCTTGCGGACAGCTGCTCTCCAAAGATGAGGGAGAGGTCAGTGATCCTTCTAATCTGCCTCCTCCTACCTCGAAGATTGTTCCCAAGACTCAATGTAGTACAGCTTTATTCTCGTCACTCTTTAGTCTTGATTTAAATCTCTGAAGTTCCCGGGAATTTTCCTGAAGCTGTGAATTGGGCGTTAATATCACGGACTCCTGCTTGAAGCAGGAGCTTTTGTGAAGTCAGTCTCGTAGCCTCGTGCTTCTTTCTTCTGAACAAAGCTGTTCTTTAGCTTAAAAAGCAAAAGATGCAAGGTAGGAGATCTGGGTTCCTTTCCCAGCCTTGCTGTTGACTCATTAGCAAGCTGTATGAAGTCACTCCCTTTTTCTGTGTTTTCAGTTTCATGTATCAGAACAGCACGTCTGCTTCCCAAGGTTTTTGGTTGATGAGATGTTGATCAGTGCGATGGTCTTTGTATTTCTTAGAGGAAAGGCGCTACAAAAGGGCAGGCTGTGATACTATCCCAAAATGGGGGAAATAATGCTATGAATACTTTGCCAGAACCTTCTTATGATGTTCCTCTCTTTGGTTTCTAGGCAAGGGAAGGGGCTGACAAAAACCTCCAAGTCTGTGGCAATCACGGAAATTTTTATTCACTGTTTGGGAGGAGCAGGATAATTAACAATATGATTAATTGATCTGTTTCATCCATATTGTTCCTCTTGTGGTGAGGCCTGAGTTCTTTGCTGACTGCAAAGGCACGTTGGATCTGGTCTAATATGGGTGGAACTCTGCCACCTTCTGAAACAGAAGTTTAAAAAAGCTGTGAGAGTTGTTGTGTCAGCTCAAGAAGCAAAGACCTGAGGGCTTATAAATTGCAGACCACAGTTCTGCCCCTTTTCTGTGTGTGGCCTCAAGAGCGTGCTTGCATCTTCGTCTCTGGTGGGATTGTAAAAACTGCTCTTTGCTGAGGGCCTGGGGTTCATCTTCAGTTCGAGTGGCAGAAGGCTCTGGGGAGATTCAGTCCTGCATGGTGCGCACGGGAAGATGCTAGTTCGCGTGCCTCAGAGGTAGCATCTTTGATAATATCATTCTTTTTTTACTGATAAAAGGCAAGTTTGTTACTATCTGTACTCACATGATGAGTAATACGTACTCACAGCATGTTGCCACACATGGCTCTGCATTTGCATCCCGGACACAGCCGCGTCTGTGTGTCAGTGCACTGGTGGTGTCTTTTAATAGGTGCAGGTATGTGTCTGCTAGCTCCAAAACGGGCTCATTTTCTCTTATCCTCAGTCAATTCCTGTATCTCCGCAGGGTGCTGTGTAACAGGCAGCGCCATGGCCGATTCCACCAGAAACAGCAGCGTTTCTAAGGTTACCTTTTGGTCATAAAGATGTGCAGACTGGGAACTCTTGGATGCATTAGGCGCTATTGCACAAGAGTAGAGACGCTGCCAAGTTGGGCAAACATAATTGTATATCGCTGCTCAGCTTATTAACGAGGGAGTTTGCCTGATTTTGCCTGCACAGGCTGCAGCGCTTTGCGAAGCAACATCTGTGTTGGTTTTGTGGGAGCAAGGCCAGGCTCGGATGAGTTGTAGTGCGGTGTTCTCTTGGGATTAGAAAGGCAGCGAGGAGCACTGCATAGCAGAAATAAAAGCTTACAAAAAGCTACTGCTGGTAGCACAAAGTTAAGCTGCTGTTGTAAACATCACCGTTTTCTTTTGTCGGGAAAGTCTGGAACCTCAACAAGGGCTGTTTATTTTTTGGGAAGGGAGGGTGGAGAAGGTTGTACGTGCACAGTAGCGCGTGGAGCAGAATGTGGCAGAGTCATACCCAGCCTGTAGGGCCTGACTCGCCTCCCACGTGGAAAATCCCCTTGCTCAAAAACGTGGTTTCATTGAAACTGTAATTTTTTAGCGCAAAATGACAAGGAGGGAATTTCAAAACCAAATGTTTCATTTTGAAAACGTATTTGGAAACTATTCTATTGTTTTAATTTGAAGCACTATTTTGCTTTCAATTTTCACTTGGAAGTTTTGAATGAGACTTTTGGCCTCAGTATACCATTTTCTTTAGTTTTGTACAACCACCCTTCCAATAAAAGCAGAATTACTCAAGGCAAAATAGCCGTTCAGATAAAATTGTTGGCACCTCACGCTGCTACGTAGTGCCCGTAGATAGGAATTATTATGATGTTAGCTTGGCCTAATCCCCATCTCCAGCACTGCCCGAAGCTTTCCATTTTTCATTCAGATTGCCGTTCATCTTCATTCTCCATCCAGCTATTCCCTGGCCTTGGAATGCAAACAGAAACGTAACAGAGACCTTGGGTTGCACTCAGGCCTCCAGGTATCTCAGCAGGAATGAAGCATTAAAAAAGATTTGATTCTGATCCCAACTGGATCAGAGGAGGAGGGATTGAAAATGAAAACCAGTTTCAGAGTAAGAGTAATTGAAAGATCTTAAAGTCTCTAAAACCCAATTTGAGTCTGAGATGAGCTGCCATGGGAGTATTTCAGCCTCCACTGCTGCCCATACTCTGCAGCAGCTCTGTGGGCTGAGCACGTGGCTTTCAATTTTTAAAGAAGGGGCTGAATTTGGGTGAACATCTGAAGCATTGCTAGTTTTTCAGCCCAACCAGAAGCTCCAAATTGGTGCTGATCTGTTACACGCATTCCAAAGTCCTTGGGTTTGGGATCACTCCTTGGAAAGCCGGCATCTGCGGTAAATTAGACAGGCAGCATTTTCCAGGAGGTAAGAGTTATTCCTGCAAAAATCCCATGGTGAATGACATGCAGTGCCTCTGTTTCTTGCCAGGCTGCCATAAGCTTGCCATAAGCTTGCATCCCGTGGAGCCACGGTATTTTAATTCAGAGCACTTGAAATACAGTGCCAGATACCATCCTGATTTCTGTATTTTAAACCAATTGGGTTACAGAGCAAAATTCAAGAGGGAATTAGGTCGGTTAGCTCACCTATTTCCAGTTCAGACTCCTCACTTGAGAGCTGGATGACGTGAACAACTGACCTTAACCTTCCCATTAGTAGCAGCTGCCCTGGATTCAAATGTTTTCAGAAGTTTAAAAAAGAGGATTGAGATTTTCAAAAGTAACTGGTCTTTTATTGTTTTTTCCATTGTTGTCACTGTTAAACCAGCATAATTTTTAAGCTAAGGAATGAAAAAGGACTTACTGGTTTTAAGAATTCTTTTTTAAGTTTCACGTTTTTATTAGAGGACTTTTTTTTTTGTGGTAGGACATATAGAATAAAAAAGTGTCTATGCATTTAGGACATTAAGGATGGGGCAGGAATACAGACTGCTCTCTGGGTCTTTCTGACTTGCCTAGACCAGAGCAATCGGGAAGATCTCGCAAGATGCTGGCCAACAGAATTCCCTCTCTAACAGTCCTTAATAAAGCGAGGAAAGTTGGAAATGAATGTCCAACTTGCACTATTTTGGCTTGGAACTAGCTGCTTCTGGAGTTTCTCCATCGTTAGTTAGCAGCCCTCCATCGTTAGTTAACAGCTATCGCTCTTCCCAAATGTGCTGGGGCATCTGTTTTCCCACAAAAGGTTTAGTTGTCTCAAAAAATAAGCAAATCTCCAGGGTAACTGCAGCATTGATAGAAACAAGCTTGAGACTGTGGAAGGACAATAGTCTTCTGAGTCAAGAGATTTTCATTAGATGATTTAAGTAGCTCCAGGGGTTTAAGTCATTCCTCCAGCAGATGTCTCATCTTACGTTTTAATGTAAAGACAGAAATTTTATGAGGAAGTATGTCACAGCTCATAATGACTGCAAATGGAAGCGAGTAATTAAAAAGGAGGTAGTTGAATTGGAATGTCGTTTAGCTTTTCAAAGAAAAAAAGTCTCTCCTCTGCTGAGTTGAGTGTTACTGCAATGTATTTGTGCTACGCTCGACGCCTCAAAGTTTCAAACAGGCCAGGTGCTGGAAAGGCACCTCTGCTGGTGCGTTTATACCAGTGCCAGTGGGCAGACTTTGAAGACCAACAGGGCTCGCTAATTGAAGGCTTCTACGTCAACCATTAAAGTTGGCAGGAGGATTTCCACTGCTGAAATCCTTCAGTTTGAGAACTGAATCAAATTCTGGACGTTGTGATTTTTAATAAGGCACAGCACACTGGATGGCACCTTCTTTAAAGCTTCTTTAAAGTTCATAGTTTTGATTCTGGAAAGAGAATTTTGCAGTACTGAAGGAAAGTCACGTCTGCTTTGCATCATTTATATTAATAGCTCTCCTTCTTGTTTTTCCTGTCCCTCAGGGTACCCAGGAACTGGTTAAACAGGTGAAGAATTTGCCCCAAGCCAACTACAACCTCCTCAAATACATATGCAAGTAAGTGAAATTAATTAAGGCTTGGAAAAGTTACAAAGTTTCGTGAGGCTCTGTCTTACATGCAAATAATTTACTCTGAAAGTATGAATATTCAGACATCACTAAGATGTAACTTACTGCTCCTATGAAACACGTGGAGGTGAAGGTGCAGCCTGCCTGAAGGAAGCTCTTGGTTTACCCCAGAGCATCAGCCAAGCAAATTGCTGTCACCCGCAGCCTTGGCAGCAGGTATGAATGATACTAATGTGTTATATTGTTTATTCCAGAAGCACCTAAAGACTAGTAAAGAAAGACATTTTTTTCCAGATACTGTGCACTTGGAAGATTTATCTGAGCAGCAGATACATTTAAAAAATGTATTTTGCATCACTACATGCTTCTGTAGCCATTTGTTTTAATATCTGAGCACCTGAAAACATGAATGGCTGAGGCAGGGGAATATAATTATACATGTTTCTAGGCGAAGAACTGAGGAAAGGAAAGACAAGTAGAATTTTCTTCTAACTTAGTGAAGAAAACTGAGGATTCTTGGGTGTCAGCACAGTGTCCACTCCAGGGCAGAGCCGCAGAAAAAATGGGAGTGCCTGGAAAAGTCATGCTGCAAGTAGGAGCATTCAAAAATTTGCCAAGTGGTGCAGAATGACAAGGAAACTTTTTCCCTGCCAAAACCCATCCAATCATCCAAAAATTAATGATAGGTTGGGAAACGGAGTGCAGGCAGAGTGAGACTGTTCACTTTTGAGGCCACTGAGCCCTATTTCCTGCTGTTGTAGGTTTGGATGTCAGATAGTCCTTTTTACCACTTGGCTAATTACGTACGAGCTGTTTAGATGCTTGTTACAGCCTTTCTCTGACTGCAGCTCCTATTGGGAGGCTGTTCCAAATTACAGAATAATTACAAAAATTAACTGTTAGAAACTTTCTGCTGATTTCCAGCTTATACATATGGATAGTCAGTCTGGCTGGATTTCTTCACGTGCTGTCTTTGGTTTGCATGATCTTTTTCTTGTGTTGATGGTCGTTCAGCTGATGCATTCACAGGAAGCATTTGGGAAACCTCTTTATCCGTATTTTGTCAGATTCAAGCAGCAAAGCTCTTTCCATGGGCTGCTAGTTCAAGGATGAGGAGATGAATGAAATGTCTTTTTACTTCTATTATATCTGTAAGTGAAAACTGGCAGAAGTCAACCCGTGTGATTGTAGAATTCCTATAAAAATGTGGAAATCTGTTTTTCCATACCGCATAGAAGACTGGATCCCTTGTAGGCTGGTACTTCTGGCGGAAACCATCCCGTCCTCTCTTGTTCATACACTAGGAGGGATCTGGGGTTATTACTGAGTGTCTAAGCTGCACTGGTCACTAGAAGCATTTCAGTGTGAGGGTTGTACAAACACAGGACAAAACTGTTCTGCCCCCCAGTGAGAAGCAATTTACTTACTATTCCTCTCCTACTTTGATTTTTCTGGGGGGGCTTTTCAAGGTTCCTTGATGAAGTTCAGGCTCACTCCAGCATTAACAAGATGAGTGTCCAGAACCTGGCTACAGTATTTGGACCAAATATCTTACGGCCCAAAATGGAAGATCCAGTGACCATGATGGAAGGTAGGTGTCTCACTATTTTTGTGAGATAACAAGACACCCGGGGTTTGGAGCTGTGAGAGTATGCTGAAAGGTGGTAGCTGTATCACTTGACTGCAGAGTCAGGAATAAGTCAAGCAATCCCTGTCATCAGTGCCTGTGAGGGGATGTCCCAGCTGGCCTCTGTTATCCCACTCTCTGCTGGCCTGGGAGTGTCTCTCCTCTCCACCAGATGGAAATGCCTCTGCCCTATTCTAAGTTGTTTTGTGAAACTCTTTTGTTAACCCACTGCTAAAATGAAAGCTCAGATGTGCTTCAGAAGGACCATGTTTAGGTACCAAACTGCTGTCATGTAGTGTTGGTGCATTTTGGTGGTGAGACAGTTCCCTGTGAAGGACATCCAGTCCACAATGACAGAGGTGCTGTAGTTTCTGCTGTGCCACAGTGGCTATAACGAGGTGTCTTAGAAGTGTTGTCGTCTAAGCAGGCTGTGTGTGGGTCAGAACTCCACAGAACCCAAGGAATAAGTTGAAAAACACTGTTAATTTTGGATGTAAAAATCTGAAGCTTGAAAATTATCTACCTCCGTATGGGTCAGGGAATGCCCAGGGCATGATCTCTGGCTGGCTGACCCTAGAGCTGGGATATAGCCCCTCTCCCGGGTGGCACTGGGGCACAACTACTGTGGGGCAAGTTTTGGCAGGGAATGTGCATCAAGTTTTGTGGGGTCTTGGCAACCGATGGACTCATCCAGCATTAGGCACAGATGGAGATGCTGTGCCCGGGCTGGCTGAGCTCAGCCCTGGCCCTGCTCCCTGGCTGCAGGGGACAGCTGACGGGGCGTCCTGCGTGATGGAAATCCGTCACTGAATGCCAGCACTATCACACCCTGGCAGCAGTGACAAGTGACCTCTGAAAGGCACTGCAGATGTGTGCCCCACAGATGGCAACTCACAAGGTAACAGGCCACCTTCAGAGCGTGGCCTAGAGTTGTTCGGGGACTCCTGCCTGCCACTGAGATGCCACCCATATTATTAGGGGTAGATTTGAGACCTTCCCCTCAAAGAAGGTATAAAAACATGGGGAGGAGAAGAAGGGAGTGCAGGAGCAGATGCTGGGTTATTCAGTATTACAAAGGTGGGGATGGCGGCAACCTCAATCTGTTGTGTGATGCTGTGACTTCCCCTAGTGGCCAGTTGGCCGGTGTTGGTGAGAGTCCTACAGCCTTGGCCAGCCACGTGCTCTCTGTTCAGTTGGTGGAGATGACAAATTTGGGGTTGGTTCACCTCAGGCGTTTCATTACGCAGCTGACCTGATGGCAGAGGTGCTTGTCCTGTGTGTAGGTGCAGAGGTGCCACACGTGCTGTGGTCCCATGGTCTCTCTTGATCATCATATAAAAACACCACAGTGACCTGACCTGGAATTCTGTATTACCACAGACCCAAACTGCAGAAAAATGGGGATCCAGGGACAGGATTTTTAGATGTAATCATTATACTTGTAAGCAATGGCAATGTTTTGTTTTCTTGTCGGTTGAGGATAGAAGATTGGAAAAGTAGTAATAACAGAGAAGTGCAAAGACTCTCAATAAATTTTTTTTTAGCTTCAGGGTAAGATGGATCTTCTAAATCCCCTGATATGGAAAAATACTGCTGCCAGTTCTTAACAAAAAGCACTTTAATTGTGTTTCTCTTCAAAATTAAACCATGACTTTCAAATAGAATTATCTGAAGTTTGACAGCTAAATTGTTAGGAATGCCCTTATCTCCAGAGAGGTTTATTTCTCTCCCTGCATTCACAGCCCTTGGATAGAAGTAGTGGGTGAGCTCAGCACCTCTGTCTATCAGGCCGAAACCTCATTATGGAATTAAGGCTCTTATCTTCAATCCCTGAGTATGTTAGTCTTATTTTCTATTTCAGATGATATTTTAAGATAGAATTACATGTTCACGCTTTTTAAGGTTTTCCTCTGTTGTAGAAAGTGCTTTGCATTAGCTTTGGTAAGCGGTGTCCTCTGTTAGTTCATAATGGTCTATTCACTGCTGCAAAAAGACGAGTGCTCATTTCTGTGGATTTAAATAATTGCAAGGACTTTCTGTACTTGCTGCAAACCCTCTGCAGGTGCAGGTATCGTACAGGTGTTCCTCTGTACCCTGAGAGCAGCAGAAGGTCTGAGCTGAAACTTCTGGTTCCATAAACACTAGCTCTGGGCATGTTATGACCGTGAAAGTGGATGCAATGTAGTTGTGAGAACCTGCTGGTTTTGGAAGCTGGCCAGAGCGGTGCTCCATCCCAGCACGTAGGTTAGTGTGTCCAGGACCTGGCACGCATCTCCGCTCAGGGCTCTGCTGTCCTGCATGGATGCAAATGCTGCGATTGATGATGAGGGGGCTAGGACATCTCTCTGATGAGGAGAGGCTGAGGGACTTGGGTCTTTTTAGTCTGGAGAAGAGAAGACTGAGGGGGGATCTCATCAGTGCTTATAAATACTGAAAGGGAGGGTGTCAGGAGGATGGGGCCAGGCTTTTTTCAGTGGTGCCCAGGGACAAGACAAGAGGGAACGGGCACAAACGTGAACATAGGAAGTTCCATCTAAAGAGGAGGAGGAACTTCTTTCCTGTGAGGGTGGCAGAGCCCTGGAAGAGGCTGCCCAGAGAGGTGGTGGAGTCTCCTTCTCTGGAGACATTCAAACCCACCTGGACACATTCCTGTGCAGCCTGCTCTGGGTGACCCTGCTCTGGCAGGGGGTTGGAGGAGATATCTCCAGAGGTCCCTTCCAAACCTATATCATTCTGTAATGCTGACTCTGAACCCCTTGCCTTGGTGTGGTCCAGACATGCCCTGCTTTCCAGATGTCCTACTCCTCTGCCATCCTCAAAGGTGTCCTTAAGCAGGTCAATTTATTAATCCTTGCTAGTGATCATTTGTACTCTCTGGTCAGCCGCATTCGTGAGCTGGATGGACACCTACATCCTTCACAGTGCCCATTTCCAGCAAAGGGAATGATTCCTGTCTCTCGTGGTCCTGTACAGAAAGGCCCAGAGCAGTTGGTTGTGGTGGCCTGGTGGCCACAGGCCTGCCTCACAGGGACCTCACATGGCATCTCACAGACAGGGGTGAGCGTCTGAGGTCTTCCAGGTCTCATCAACCGCTTGCCTTCATTTTCTCCCCACAGGGACCTCACTGGTTCAGCACCTGATGACAGTGCTGATCAGTGAACAGGGGCGGATTTTTGCTGTCCCTCAGGCAGATGCGCCGGGGAACCAGCTGGAAATCCGTCCCGTTCGTCAGCGCAGTACGGTGGAGTGGATCTCCGAGGAGGACGGGGAGGACAGCAGGTCGGAGAACAGCGTTCCCAGCCCCGCTGATTTGCCCTCGAGCAACGCCGTGGCACTAGAGGCCACTCCTGGACCTGCGGTGAAACACACTCCTTCGGAGCACGGTGGCAAGTTGACTCAGCCGGCCACTAGCCCCAGTAAAAGAGTGCAGACCCTGCCTCCATGGAAATACTCCTTCCGCCAGCAGGGAGCACGGTCTGTGAGTCCAAAGCTGGGCAGCTCATCCTTAGACATCCCCAACCTCTCCTCCAGTGGGAACTGGTTGATGAACGGACTGTACTCCCTCCGAGGCCACCGCCGGACAGCCTCTGGGGAGCGAGTTAAGGACTCCTGTTCTTCCCAGAGACTTTCCACTTATGACAACGTCCCTTCGTCCAGTCTCTCCCTCAGCACACACAGCATGGCCAGCACCACGTGGTCTACGTCCTCATGTGAAATCTCCGTGATGGACTCGGTCAGCAGCTGCCCAGCTTGCCGGGCCAGTGACTCTTCTGCTTTAAGCTCTCTCAAAACGGAGTGGGTAACTCAGGGCTCGCTGTCTCCGAGTGAGGTCAAGACGGCAGATCTGGAGAACAGCATGGACAGGTTTGAAGCGTGTAGCAGCACCAGCAGCGAACAGAGCAACCCGGCTGCAGCTTCCAGAGACTCCGTCAAATGCTCTAAGGCCTTGCAGAGCTTGGTGGTGGAGCTAAAGACAGAGCTGAGCAAACAGAGGACTGAGTATGAGACGAGTATCAAAAGGTAATGTCACCTGCAGGGGGGACAAGGAAGTCGTCTGTCGGCACTACCCGTGTTTGAACTTGGGCTACCAAGTGTATCAGGTTCTCAGACCTGAGTTTGGGGTTGGGAGAGAGGAGATTTAGTTCTGCTCTTTCCTCGCGGCTCTCTGAATCCAACTTTTCTCTCTCTCTGATCTAAGAGGATCAAAAAAATGGGATTTCTATCACACAGGGAATTTCAGTATTTCACACTCTATGTTTTCACTGGAAATCAGAGCTGCACAGGTAATGCCACAGTTTCGGTGTCCTGGGAGAAGCAGCAAAGCAAACATCTTGGAGGGAGGGGTTGGGACCCAGAGGGGTCAGGCTTCATCAAGGAACTGTGCAGGTGCTGAGATTTGTACCAAATCAGTCTGAAATTCGGGGGTCCTTGCTGCTTTTCCCAACAGAAACATTCTTCAGGGAACTGATTTTGACTGTTCTCTGGGTTGGGATTGTTTGGTGGTGGTGGAGGTGGGGCTGCATCTCAGCTACAACTTTTTCAGCAGCCCTTCGGTGTTGAACTTCTAGACACCTCACCTTTGATTTTGGATGTACTGGTCGTGGTCCTTGGCCAGTGAGTGCCCCAAAGCAGCAGCGAGGTGCTGGGTGTGCAGCAGATAAATGAATCGTGTAGTTGTCCTGCTCTGGTATTTACTTGCACAACCCCAACTGGTGATGCTGTACTTCAGGTCTGTGCTCACAACAGCTCCCTCCGGTTTTCAGGAGAGGTGTGTGAGAGCAGGGGCTGTAGGAAGTAGAAGGTATTAATAACTAGGAGGTCGTATTTATTCATTTGTGTGAATTAGTATACGAGGTTTTGTGAGTGTAGGGGCTTAATAGAATGGCTTTCAGGCACGTACTCAGAGAAATATGCACATAAAATATTGTTGCTTAAAGGAATTAAGATATGTTTTAATATACAGCCATATGCAAAATTGCTCACCATCTTATAATACAGAAGGATCATCACTGGCTTGGGCTCTGCAGCACTGGTACCTTGCACTGAAGAGGGATGACAGTCCCATTTCTTACAAATTGTTGAGTTCTCAGCATTTTTTTGTCTGTTAAGGTGATAATATTATAGTCCTTCAATTATTAAAACTCTGGTGGCATTTACATGCCTCAATTTCCAATCAGTCTCTCAAACTTTTTACCAAAAGCAGAGATGACTGTTTGTAGGGATCACATAGCACGGCTTTAGGTTACGTTTGTTGCCTCTTTTTTCCTTGTTAAAGTGATTTCTCAAAAGTATCTGAGCTGTGATCTCTTCCAGGGGGGCAGCTGTGAAGGTAGGAATTTCACTTGCCACCTTCCTGCTTTATTTTATGATTTCTGATGGTGGTGCCTTGGCAGCCCCTGCAGCTTTTCTGCCTCCTGCTGTGGTGCGTGGAGCTGGAAGGAGAATCCAGCCGTGTGGCAGTTTCAGTTCCCACCCTAGATAGAAGCTGACCCCCTCCTCGCTGTGTTCCAGGCAGAAGAGCTGAGAAGACCACCACCAGTTGCTGGCATGGGGTGTTGGAAAAGGTGTGAGAAGGAGGATGGTAGCTCATGGCTTATTTGATGTTTTTAGCTGCCCGACTGACGCAGAACGGGAGGGAAACAAGGGCCCGTGCCTTGCAGTTAATTCTGCAGAGCTGCCCTGGCAAGGCTTGGTGCAGGGATTCAGAGTAACAAACAGAAAGGAGACCGGGCTGCAAAACTTAGAAATATGTATCTGTACGTTTTTTCCTGCTGCCGGGGGGGGAAGAGATGGTTTTCCACCTTTTATCAGCCTTCAGCTGTTGACATCAGGGCCATCCAGGAAGACCTGGTCTTCATTCCAGCTCCAACACCCGCCTTTCCCTTCAGCAGGACAAGGTCAGGGTCAGGGACAGGGACAGGGACAAGGAGAGGGCAGTGGGGCTGGAGGGGGGTCTATAATTGGCCGGGTCTCACAGGGCAAAGTAGCTAAGAGGAAAATGCCTAATGAACTCATAGTTTCATAAAACCAGGCGAGATGCAATCACTGCCTTTTTGTGTTCAAGAGGATGACTCCAGCTGTTCAGGATCACAGCCCCAAGGAGCTTGCTGTCAAGTCTGGGGATTTCAAGCCAAGTTTTTCAGCTCTCAAAAATTTTGCAATGTTTTTACTACATCTGCAGCAATTCACACGTGGAAAAATACGTCCCTTTTGAGGCTGCGTGAAAGTCTGCTCCTTTGGAAGGACGGGAGCTGAGCGGCAGAGAAGGGAGGCCGCTCAGCAGGGAAACATTGAGCTGCCTCAGTAGCTTTGTTTTATTGGAGATAATTTAGTCCCCAAAAGTAATAATGAGTTCCTCTACAGCTGTACGTGTGCTCGTGTGGTTTGCAGAACTCGGTGTGTGGAGCAGGGCATGTTTTAATGAAGGAATATGAGCTTTTTGTTGGCACATACATAAGCGGAGGGAAAGCAGAGTCAGTACCTGCCTGGGGCAGAGGTAAGGAACACTTGCTGATGGAAAAGCTGTTATTTATCATCATCAACTGCCCATTTTCTCTCTCTTAGTCAGAGGGAGGCAAGTTTTATGGCCTTCCTGTAACCAGTCTGTTCCAGAGCATTTCTCCCTCGAGGTTAGTGTAATTATCAGGCATTCTCTGTTGAGTTTCAGTAATTCAAGGTTACCACCTGGGACTCTGAAGAAACTGGGAGTAGCTTGGAGAGGACCGTTGTGTCGGGTGTGTGGAAAGGCAGTAAGTGCTGGGACCCCGCGGGGCTCAGAGCACGGAGGGGCAGTCGAGGCTGCAGTAGCTGACCCCTGAGCTTTGGGGGGAAAGAGTCAACTGAGAGCTGTAACAGAAATGTTATAAAGGGTGTGCGAGTGTGTGTGAGCATCTCGGCTTCAGAGGAGTCCTCTGGTGTTACAGAGGACGGGTATCTGGCTGGCAGCAGTCTGCCTTCCTGGAGATGGGCAGGTTTTTGCAGACAAGCTCCACGTTTCTGTTTAAATCAGTGCAGCTGTTGGGCTGCGGGACTTTGTCATCAGGGCACCCGTGTGTGACTTCCCTCATCGGGTGTGACAACGGGCACAACGGGCACAACGAGCACAACGCCATCCTCAGCTTCAAGCACGGGAGCGGTTCAGGGGGATGCGCTGCATTGCCTGGTAATTGCCTCTCTCTAAAAATAACCCTTTCCCAGGGAAGCCGAGCACCCCCAGCTTCACAGCTGGGTGTCACACTGGTCAATGAACCTGACAGTTAGCCATTCTTATTTATTTATTTATTTTTCAAAGTTAGGGGGCACTTTCCCAGGAAACAGCCTACTTTTTAAAAAAATGACCCTTTCTGAATATTCTAGTGCTCGGAAATTGCTCTCTGGCTATACTGCCTCCTCGGAATTACCACCACCACCACGCTGGTTTGCGATTAGGGCACCTGAAGGGGAGAACAGCAAGGGATGGGCCTTCTGCCCTCCTCCCAAAGCAACAAACCATGGACCTTGTTCTCTGACCTCCTTCAGAGAAAAGCATTAGAGCTTTGTGCACAGATAAATTTAAGGTCTGGTCTTTCAGCTTCTTCCTCATAGGAAATGCTGTTTTTTGTAAAACTTAGTATAGTATAAACTTTTATTCCCCCACCCCAATGTCAGGGGCTGGGTGAGGACTGTGACCTCATTCCTACCTGACTTCCATGGATGTTCCTCCGTCCTGGAGATCCGTAGAGGGAAACACAGTATCAGGGTGAAAACAGAGGTTAAAAGATTCTTTTGGAATTATATATTTGAACTCAGGCTGAGGAGTTAATGTATCTCCTCAGACGTTCAGGCTGACCATATTTTCTCAAGATACAAACAAAGGAGACACCAGTCTCTGCTGTTAAACTCAACATTAATGAAAAGGCAATTAGTGCCCTCCTTTAAAATGAAGATAACTTATGATAGCTATCAGCAGTATTTATCCAGCTACTTAAAAAAACCCTTTTTTTCTTTCTCCTTCTTTCTCTCCTTTGGTTTTAAGAATTGAAGAAACCAGTGCAGACCTGAGGAAGCAAGTGGTTAGATTAGAAGAAGAACTGGACCAAGAACGAAAGAAATACACGATGCTGGAGATAAAGCTGAGGAATTCCGAACGTGCTCGCGAAGATGCTGAGAAGAGAAATCACCTCCTGCAGAAGGAAATGGAAGAGTTTTTTTCAACATTAGGCTGTTTAACTGTTGGGAGTCGAAGTGCTAAAGTCCCCAAGTAGAACAAGCTGATGTACAGCATAGAAAATTATATTTCTGGCAAAAAACCAGTGAAAAAAAAAATGCACATTTTGTTCTGTTATACTCATGTATCATGAGTAATTCTACAGTGATTGTGCTCTCGGTGATCCTTGCTCTCTTGTCCTTACATGTGCTGTAGTATTTGGGCCAGCTGGCAGAGACTGCCAAACGTAACGCTTGGACGTTTAGATGTCAGATTGCCAAGAAAAAGTGGGCATATTTTATCCATAAATTAAAAGATACCACTCTCCATACTGTGCGCTGCCACCTTTGGACCTGCTGCACCATCCCTCTGCTGGCTGAAGGACAGAGGAAGGTCCTTCAGGGTGGGTGGGGTGGCCAGAACCGATGGAGGGGCTCAGCCTGGAGCCCAGGGCTTCCCACAACTGGCCCTTGGGACGACGCAGTCCCGGGCCGTCACCACCTTCAGTGTGGTTTAGCAGATGGATTTAACCAGGTGTTTTTTTCTCCCTGCCCTCTACATAAAAGCTTGTTCAAATTTCTCATTCCTTAAAGTGGCATTATTTTATGAAGACGATGTGAAAACAAAGTCTGCAACAGGAGCAGAAGACACCAACATCTTGACAAGTCACTAAAATTGTTCCCTTACCCCCTGAACGGTTCCAGTGTCTCACAAAAATGCAACTTATTAAACTGTATGTCAATAATAATCAGATTGGCCACAAAAATTCTGTGGAACTTTAAATATGCACATTTTGCCCGAGGTATCTGGAGGTTTTTTTGAGCCAAAACCAGAGCAGTATTAGCTGCAAGAAAAAAACCATCTCCTGAGTTGATACGTGCCGATCAGACATCAGGGTAGGAGAAGATTCTTATCATCAAAACGCAGCCACCTGCTGAGGGGTTTTATCTATAAAACTTTAACAGCAACACCTCTGGTAAGAGAAATGAGTGCGATTGGGGGGGAGGGGGGATAAGGGGAGAAGTGGGGAGTAAAGGGGGTTGGGATCTGTCTTTCGGGACAATTTCCACTTCCCTGCCTTGTAGCGATGCTCGTGACACCAGCTGACTTTGCTGCTGTTCTTTTACGGAGGGAGCTGAGGGGACAGGAGGAGCATCACGAACAACCCAGCAGCCTAAATTCGTTACTTCTACTAAAGAAAAATCATTAGAAGGAAGCTGTAACTCCCAGGAAGGAGCTGCCAGGGCTGACCTCCCTGGACTTTCCATGGACTTCCCAAAGAAGTCCCCCAGCAAATTCCGGCAGCAGTTGAGCCCGAGCCGGGCAGCGCTCACGGCCCCGGGGGCGGCTTTGGGAGCCGAGGCCGCTCGGGAGGCTGAGAGGAGACAGGTTTTGAAGAGGGAAGTGCCAGGACCACAGAACTGCCTGCAGGGAAAGTGCAGACTGTAGCGAAGGTGCTGACATTTATTTAAGTATTTTCAAAAAATGACCTAAATTTGTCCTTCCTTACTAGAGGAGAATGTAACTCATTGTCTGGAAGTAATCCAGAAAATAATATCCAGATTTAAACAATAATCCAGATAAAAACAATAATCCAGAAAAAAATCCTTAGAGCGGGATTTTTTCCATAGCAGCAGGCTGTACACCTTGCCGTATCGACTTTCTCCTCATCATCTCACACACATCCAGGTACTTCAATATTTAAACATCTAGCAGTTACCCTGTTTCTACCTCACTGTAACGCTTCTCCTCCCTACAGCCATGTAAACCACATAAAATGAGAAAGAAAAAACATCTTCAACCCGATTTTTCCTGGTTAAGACAAAACAAAGAAGGTGGTGAGAGTTAATTCTGTTATTTCCAAACATTTTTTCCTTCTTCCCAGACTCTCCAGCAGGAGCACCCTGCCACCTGCAGGCACCACCAGCCCCCTTAGCTTTTTTTTTCCCCACCCCATTGCCTTGTATCATCCCTGATGGCCTCACCTCATCCTGCAAGGAATTGGATGGTCTGTTTTACCTGGAAACCAGGATAAAATCCATTCTTCTTTTCAGTATCACAAGTGAGACTGTATCCGCTTAAACCAAGTAACAGAACTAACCATCTTCTGCTGACTCTTGTGCTCCAGCAGCGCTGATTGTTCATGGGGAATAAAGGCCAGGTCCTGTGGAAGCCGAGCGGCTGCGGTGAATAAAGCCTGGAAGGAGCTGCAAACTGCCCGGTTCCTGCTAAAACGCCCCAAGGCGGGATGGTGACTCCAAAGCCGAGCAAAGGAGCGTTTATTAATTTCCCCTCGTGGACAATTGGGAGAGCAGCAGGAGCTGTTGCTGTACACCCCCTCAGGGAACACCCTACCTCTGCTGGAGGAAGCCGACGCGCTCATTCCCAGCATTAACTCCTGCTCCTGTGCTCTCCTTCATCCATCCCACACACCCCTCCTCATTACTTTCACTTTTTGCAGCTCCCCCAGTTTAAGGCACCAGCTTTCCCAGCAAGCATTGACAAGCTCCAGGTTTGTTAGTGTTAGTAAGAGGTGACAGAAGGCTCCTGGAATGAGGTGGGTACGTTTTTAGCATCGCTTTACCTGTGCAGCCTTTCCAGCCTGGAACATCCCTTCCGGTATTTTGCAGGCAAAAAAAACCAAAAAAGGTGTAAAAAAATTTCAGCAAAAGAAATCCAATGCAAGCGTAAGCTTAAAAAAAAAATTATAAGTAATCCAAAGCCAAACAGCAGCATCGCAGAGTAACAAAAACATTCTGTAGGTCTCCAAATAGGAAAAGGAAAGTTAATAATGTGAGTTTACTGAATTATCTACATTTGGTAGCGAGTTCCACGAGTGTTTCGGTTCCGGGCGTTACTCACCCCCAGAGACATCCCGGGCAGAGCCAAGACCATCCCAGCTCTATATTAATATATTACTTGGAATCATCTGCACTTTATGCTAATGTATGCAAATAAAAGAGCACATTTCTGAGC
>VXAK01024443.1:426824-474813 GCA_013399435.1 Arenaria interpres
AAAACCCTGTGAAAGCCCCTCCAGCAAATGAAGAAACCCTAAATGCAAAGTTTTTTTTTTTTTTTTGTTTTTCTTTTTTATTTAAAATATCATTATAACCAATTGACATACTAGATAACAATGTATACATTCCAGTGGTGCACATGTAATGACCTATGGCATGAACGAGTAAAAAAACCACGATGTTCTCAGTAATGCCCCACCAACAGCTTATTTGGAGGGAATAAAGGAAAAGGAGGAAAAGGTATCAAATGTGGGGAAGAAAAGAAAAATTACAGTTTTCCTTAGTATTTCTAATAGTGTATCTTCCCCTTCATATTTCTTGGGACAAAACAAAATTAAGAATACACTTCAAAAGGGGCAGAAGGAATGATCACAATAATTAGGGTTTTTTTCTCAACTTTAGTAATAAAAGTTAAAGAACTCTCAAAAATAGACTAGATATTGGGCCTACAAAAGTAATTCATCTGTATGCAAAGCTTACCAAGAATTATTCCTTTTGTAAAATGTAAAGGATGAGCTGACATTACTAGTAAGCTATTTTTACCTACAAAACCAGACTACAATAATAAAATCACCAATTTACAGCTAACACAATATTCTAGATGTACATTATTGTACACAAGCTATATATTACACGTGAACATCTTACGTGAAATAGAGAAGAAACAGACTTACTGAGCTTGTCTCAACATTGGCCAATAGGTTTATTTTTCTAAAGGAGGTGTATTTGTCTATTCACATTCAGTGTAGTTCCAATAGCAAGGGTTCCCTTTGCTGACTTAAGAAACGTAGAAAGTCCGTGTGAGGTAGTTCAAGAAAACCGAGCTTAAATTTTGAACTGCAGAAGTAGAAACACAAGGTGATCGGCTTCGTAACGCGTTTCTGTAACGCAGAGACAGCTAACGGAGAGGAGCCACCGCTTGAAATACCACTTTTATCCAGTGCCCTTAACTAAGAATAAATTAAATGAACTGGAAATCTGGGTAGGCGGGAGAGTCCCAGCACATTTCTTCATTAAAACCACTCCTCCTAATCCTAGTGAGAAATGCAGAGGGCTGCCCTTCAACTCCGGGCCTCAAACTAAACAGGTAAGGACCAAAACACCATGAGGAAAATAAACTGTAACAGCCTGGACGAGCCGCCGCCAACAGCAAATAAACCCCATCCGCAGAGTCAGTCACGTCCTTCAGCAGCTGAACAGTAAGACGGAGTGAGATGAACCGTCGCCTTCCCCTTCCCCCAGAATATTAATTGAGATACATTTAATACGCTCTGGATTATTGGCCGGGTGGGAACCATCCCCTGTCCTGGCTTTTCGGTCGTTTTCCTTTCTGCAGTGGTGGGACAAACCCCACGTACATTAACCCAGAGCACTGTACTCGTGCACACACCCCACAGGGTGCTTCATTATTGCTCTCTGACGAAACAGCCTGTGTTCAGAGAAGCAATTTTCCACAAAATCCACATCAGTAACTCTCTCCGTAAGTGGCCAGAGGCAGCAGAGGGTGCTGTTGCCACGACCACCTCGGATACAGCTCCCGCATCCTCCCCTGGACTCCCACCTGCCTGTGGGCAGGGGGGGCTTTACCCAACAATTTCTGCTGCCGTTACCTTTGTATGGAGCCACAGTTCCTGCCCAGACAGCACTGCGCGCAGCACAGCGAGGGGCTTCCAAAGGAACCCCCACCCTGCACGGCAGCCGCCCCGGGAAGTGTCAGCTCAGCCTGGCAGAGCCGCCGCCGTTGGGGTGACCCCGTCCCCAGGCTGTTGGTCCCACGGGTGCTGCTCGGGCAGCCCAGCTCCTCACACCCCCCCACACCACACGCAAAAACCTCAATTCTCACCCCGTTGTCATCCATCAACCACCGGCTTCACAGAGCAGCGGGGCAGCACCCAGCAACGGTACCGATCTCCCCCCCAATTCTACTGCAAACTCGTAACAAACCTCCTTCTACCACAGCAGAACCATTTCATCCCTGACCCTGCCACAGCTCCGACCACAGAAGGTGGCAATTAACCTCCTCATTACTGCCCAACATCTAACCTCACTCCCCCGACACCTCAGACGGGTCCCTGCAAGTCAGTCCCCACCAACACCCGCGGACTGGAACGGCCCTGGAAGAGGAAAAGCTGCACGTGCTTTGTCGTAAGAAGATTCTGGAATCACAGAGTAAAATAAAACTTACTTAATACTACTTTAAGTTATCTCAAATTGTACAGTGTAGACAGTATAGGATCTAATACTGTAACACCAGCCAGCTGGACCCTACCTACCCGGTTGTTTGCGCTCGGTGGCGGTGTCCATCTATCTGAAATAATTTTCTATTTCAACAAATAAAAAGGGAAGTTAAAAGACTCACACGTTGTTGGGATAATTTGGTTACTGAAGCTGATTTTCTCGTCCTTGAAATCCGCCGTCCCTTTTTAATTTGCCTAAAATGCAAGCAGTTGCAACAAAAAGAACATAAAAAGGCAACAGCGCTCTGAAGAGGGTGCCAGAAGTGAACTCTGGGTTCGCAGGGGCAAAGCCCCGACCTGCCCGACAGGCAGCGCACCTCCCGTCCCTTCACACCACCTTCATCCGAAGGAGCCCCCGCTCCTGCGGGCTCACGGCCCCAGGGCAGTCACTGCAGAGCACGCTCCGGTAAACGCCTCCTAGCTGCTTCCCTCAATATTCATCTCAAAAGCCATTTTTCTTTAGGACACCGGGAAGTGATAATAAAAATGACTTCGAAAGATTCCAACCACCACTGCAAGCCAGAGGGGCCCAAAATACATTTAAACAGGAATTATATTTACCGAATTCTGTTCCTAACAGCACTTACAGGCATGAGAAGTTCCTTCTCTCAGTCTGAACTTCGTTACGCTCTGGGGACCAGAATATCATCTGACCCAACCCAACAGGGAGTTCTGGTGTACGACCAACAATCTAGGCTTAACTCACAGCTTAAACTTTGATAAAAAAATTAGAAAATAGACTGTTCTGTTGGTCTCTGTTCAACTGGAGCAGATTTTTTTATGTTCCAGTGCCAGATGAATCCAAACGCGTCCCACCTGCTCTGAGGTAATACGCTGTTTGGTGGCATCCTGTAAAAATAACTGCCTTAACAAACAAACGTGGTTTAGAAAGGCCGTGTGGAAATATTAAATACGAGGGAGGAAAGCGAAAGGAGACGCCCACAGCACTTACCAGCGTCCGGCCGGGCCAGGAACAACCGGGCAGTTTATCAGTTTAGTGCCCTTTGAGACATTACCATTCCTTGTCACCCTGCGTGTGTTTTAAAGAGACACGTCAGACAGCGAAAGCAAAGATTTTCTGCAATGACAATTTTTTTCCCCTCTTTCACTTAGAACTTCAAAAAGACACTTATTTAACCCAAGGAGCAGAAGGAACCACACTGAAGAGCATCGGTCATCCCCGATGACCTCTGCAGCCCGTTCTATTATTTACTCGTGCTCTGCGCCTGGCAAGGCTTCTGCACTTTCTCATGCTCGTTTCTGTGAGCGTCACTGATTCCAATTCCTCTTCACATTCTAATTCACTACACAAAATATGCATCTACACAAGGCAATCAATTATACAGCCTAGCTTCACTAAAAATCTGCATTTTCCAAAGGAATAAATTCTGAATGATTGTTTAACTCATACATAAACTTAAGTCAGTTATACGTAAATCATTCTGTAAATATAAAATGTAAACAGTTAAAATACTTCTGTGAGGAGCAGCACCATTTCACATGACTATTTAGTAACTGTTCTATACATTTCAATATATCTTTTGTTTAAAAAGTGTATTGAAACCTGGAGCTTCAGTGCTGAAAACTACTGAATATTTATGACTTAAAATGAACCATTATTAAGATTTCTGCTACACTGGTCTCGTGGTGAACTGAAAGAGATAAATATTAATGTATACAGCACTATTTCTCCCTCCTTTGGGTGGCAGATATTGCTCGCTTAATGCTTTAGCTACAGAAATCCTGAGGTTCTCCTACCACTTCATGGTTTTTAGCAATCAGTTACTTTTGGTGGAGAAATAGGTGAAGTTTTGCCCCTATTGCATTCACGTCATCCCCTCTTCTGCCCAAAAAAGCACTCGCCTTAATACACAAAAACAAGTAAAGAAACAAAACTCCCAAGAATCAGGTATTAGAGGAAAGTACAGCTACAGCAGATTCGCTTTCCCTCTTGGCAGCCTCCACATCCTGGAAACACTTGGTTTCGTGTGTACAAAAACAGGCTACAAGCTAGAAGTAAACAGTTTATTTGCATGGCAATGTATTATTCATGAAGTATCCTCGCGTTTTATGGCGATCACAAGATTTGGCAGGTCACAGCGCTGCAGAAAACATGGCGCTATTTCGTGAGGCTGGAGATTGCTGCAGCTTTGAAGATAGGCTTTGCTTTGAGTTCGTAAAACCCTTCAGGATGAGGTTACTTTGCAAAGGATTGTAGACTGTTTCTCTAAAAAAAAAAAATATATATATAAATATCACTCATCGTCGCTTTTGCTGAAGTATTACAGGCAAGTGGCCAAAATAAAAGAGGATTTTGTTGAGTGCCAGCACCACAGCAGTGCGCCCAAAACTTCCCAGAGCCGGCTGCACTCATTCTCTCCCCCTCCACCTGGACACGGACGTATGACCGAGCATAAAACTTGGAAGGATATCATGAACAAAACATCTGGAATAAATCCTAATTTAAAAAAAAAAAAAATAATTGAAAACCTAGAAAATCTTAAATAATTCATTCTATGGTAACGACCACAACATTAATATGTGCTTCGATAAAACAAATCTTACAAATTCAGTAAAAAAAGATCAGCAGCATAATAGTAAAGCAAATATGCAGATTTTAAAACCACAATAAAAATTATCAGGTTTAATATTTTACAGGTAATTACAGCAAAAAAAGTGGCTGCTTTTAACACAACTTACAGTTTAAAATTACAGCACTTTATGATGAATTCTACCATTATTTTTGAAAAAACACTCAAAAATACCACCAAATTTTAAAGGTGCCCTATTAATGACTAAAAGGCCCCCCCTCCCACCCCCCAAAAGCCCAAGTAGTCATCTACAGCAGCCCAGCGGGCCCGCGGAGGTCTCTAGGCTGCTGTCTGTATCGGAGGCCAATGTTGGATCCGTGGACATTGAAGACACGTCGTTGACGGATGAGGATGAGGATGGGTGCTGAGAGCCGTTGATCATTGCTGCACCTGTGCTATGAGAAACAAAACAGCAAATCAGTTGCAGACACGGTCGCAGGGTTCGGTCCTTGCATTACTCTGTCTCTTCCTAAAAGTCACCCCTTTCCCCTCCGCCGGCAAGTCTGAAGAGACGTGTCTCCATCCACCATCAAAGTAAATTAAACACACAGGTATTTAACGTGGGGCTTAATGAAAGGTACGTCAAGAACCACAGAACTCACGTGGTCAAATTACAAATCACCAGGTTTGGCCCCGGTCAAATGACAGGAAGGGCTAATGGCTGGAGGGTAAAAATCCCAAACACCCTACAAAACCTTGAGACCCAAAGCTTGACTGTATCTACACATTTTGATCAAGAAAGAAGGGGCTTGGGTTTTTTTGTGCCCATTAGATCCCTCCTCTCCAGGCTGGGAAACAGCCGGTGTCCAGGTGGGAAATCGAATCCCTTCCATCTCAGAAACAGTGATTTCTCAGAGTCCGGACTTCAGCGAGCTCTGAGCAGCATCAGCAACAACCCCCCACCAGTTTTCAGGAGCCCAGACGGAGCCCTGTCAACAGTCAGTTATCGGGCACATTTTGCTCCAGAATTCAGCAACGGTTTCTGAAAGCATTCCATAATCTTCCAGAAATCCTCTTTAATTTCTTAGTAAACGGGAGCAGTGGTTGAATCTTTAACTGAAACGGCACCAGCTACACGTTACACCTCTAACCAGATTACGGCAACAGGGCACCGGTACATACCAGTGTGGTTCTTGAGGATTGAAATGAAGGAAGCACCAGTTACACAGGGACAATAACAAAGGAATTTGCCAGATTAATAAAAAGATGTCATCCCCAAATATTCCATTCAAATAAGCAACACCTCCAAGAGAATTCAAGAGGTTATTGGTCATTTAAGAGCCATATTTTTGAGTTAGGTTACTCTTGGATGTCTTGAAGAGCTTTACTCCCTCCTGACCTACAACTCAATGTCACTCTGGCACCGTGCTTTTATTGTAACCAACCTAAAGGGGCTGGCTGTCCACGTATAACCCCGTTCTTGGTTCTCTCCTCCAGGTCCATGACTTCCTTGTATATCAACTCTGAAAACACAGAGAAGGGAAGGCAAACAATGAATGTGCAAACCCAAGATGGGATCAGTAACACACCTCCTGTTAGAACGTATTACTGTTCAGAATTAGAATCATAGAATTGCCCAGGTTGGAAGGGACCTTTGAGATCATCTAGTCCAACCATCAACCATCCAACCATCTGATAAAAACCATCCCTAAACCACGTCACTAAGCACTGTGTCAACCCATCTTTTAAATCCCTCCAGGGATGGTGCCTCAACCCCTTCCTGGGCAGCCCATTCCAAGGCTTAATAACCCTTTCAGTGTAAAAATTAGTTTTGAGAACAGGCTGCAGGCTACAGAGCAACTGGATATAAACACATACAAATCTCTTCCGTTGGAGCTACAACGTCCTGGCTCCCTCTAGAACACACTGACATTGCCCTAAGACTCTCTGGTCCAGGCTCCTTGGGGACCAGAGGTTAAACTGAGTCTGAATGACCACTCGGTTTTTATCAGTGGCTTCTTTGGTAGAGATAAACTCGACCCACAGTCATCAAAGGACCAGGCAGGACCAGGCCCCGAGAGCCCTGCCATCCTCCCAACACACATTTGCCACTAAATTTCCTCAGCAACAACATCTAAAGGTCCAGATGACCATGAAATGCGATACAATATTGGCATTAAGCAGCCACTCCAAATGAAAGCAGCAACTTTATCTTCCAGTTACAGAAGTTCTTAGTCCTTAAACAGCTTAGAAGGGCTTGGAACACGAAGGAATCACACAGCCCGGGTACCACCCAGAAGGTTTCTAAGACTAATGGCAGCTTCTTACCCAGAAAAGACGTCAGATGTGAATCTACACAAGTAACAACAGAAGAAAAGGACTAAACATGTTAAATGCAACTCATAAGAACTGTCAGAATATTACCATTACCCCTTATCTGTCTCTGGAAAACCAATGCTATGTACAAACAGTGTGGAAGAAAAAAAGCGTTTAAGAATTATAACTTCAAGGGCTGTGGGAGTCTCAGAAGTAAACTCCGTATCACTGGAAATCCCCTCAGCACATCCGAAGGGGAATAATTTTACTTGGAAGGTGGATGGCAAGAGAATTTCCAGAATTCTCCCTGTCTCTGCCTTTACGAACTCAGTTTCTAACAGAAAGCAATTTGAATGTGTTAGTACTAGATTCTTCTGTAATGTGTCCATTACCAGCCAACACAATAAAAATGTCAGAAATGATTCATGAAACATTTTCCCAGCTTTTTTTCCCCTGGGGATAAAAAGGTAAGTCTGATGTCCTACTACGATCCGCTCCACCCCTCAATCCCCACCACCTTCTCAGGATCCTGTGGCCGAAAACAATCAGCGTCTCCCACACCAGCTGTAACCTCCTGTCTTACCCGGTACTAACACTCCTTACGGCTTCTGCTCTCACATCCTCTGCTTGATTTACAAGATTTAAGAGTACAGCTAATACGCTTTTCACTTGCAGACTAGTGTTTCTGCTTCAGACGTGCACCGCTCAAACTCCCTGCACCTTTTTCAGCTGTAGCAGTTTGTCCAGAAGAGTTTCCCTCCCTGAAAACGCCGCCTGATGGTTTGCAAAAGGTGACTGCGATGAGCAGCTCAGGTTCACCACAAACATTCAGCAGGAAGATTTTTAGTGTCCCAACAGCCAAGATGTTGAGAAGCGCTGCTCTATTCCCCTGCCATCCCGAGCAGCTTAAGGGAATACTACCAGGCTCCTCGAAAGAACTTTAAGAACAGTAATCGTTACGACCCAGCCTACTCCCAAACGCCTTGTTGTACTTCAGACGCGCTCCTTACCTTTCCATTCCTCTATCGTGTGCTCCCTCTCATCTAACTGCTTGTCCGGTATCTTTGGTGGAGGCTGAAAAACAGAGCTAACTCATGATAAAGCAATCCAAAGGGACACAAAACCAGAAGAAATCACAAATGAAAGTAAGCACTCAGAATATGAACCCAATTTTTAAATACCCTATTTAGATGGTGAAATATTCTCTCGTTCTTCAACTTGGCCTATTTTTTAGATGCTGCTACAGGTTTAAAGCTGCTTCTTTGCTTACATTTCTGTAATAATTAAAAATAGAAACTGAAGGGTCTGGCAAAAGAGCTCCTAAGCACAGCAGTTCCTAAGCCCAAGAAGTCCTTTTTACCTACTTACTGTTAATTACCAAATTTTCCCCTGTAGCTATTATAGACCAGCAAAAATTCTAATTGCACCATTTAGATCAAGCATCTTTTCCTATTCTCAGTGGATTACCATCAATCACCTTTCTTTTTTTAAAAAATACACTTTTCTCATAAACTGAAATTATCCTGAAATTAGTTTTTTAAAAAAATTTTCACTTCATCTCTTTTGTTGACTGATGTTAATAATTGAAAGCTCAATACCTCGTACTCAGATTTTCCTGAGACACGTATTTTCTAGTTTAAGAGTACCATCAATTGGTATAACTGATGAAAATATCTCTCTCACCCAGAAGAAACACCTCGCAATCCTGCAACAGACAATCAAACCGCACTGAAACAACTGAAGTTCGATAAATTAGAGCCTCATGTAGAAGATTTCAGATGCATTACTCCGTGTCCAGGAGACGGTGTGCAACTACACACGGACACACACAGATACAGGTACTTCAGTGTGTGCCCATTCCTCATATTACTTCTGATAAACATATCTATTGATGTCAGTAAAAGTGATTATGGTTCAGTTAAGCTTCTAGTGAAATGTGCAGATCATGGAATAATCTCCTTCCCGGCAATGACACTGAGCCCCACAGGTTTGCTTTGCTGCGGTACCTTCCTATTCAGAGACCCAGAACAAGAACTTACAGCTTCTGCTTCTGATGGGTCATACCAAACGTTGATGTACGGGTGCTGCAGGGCTTCGTCCACAGAGATTCTTTTAGAAGCGTCTATAACCAGCATTTTCGATAACAAATCCCTTGCTTGACTTGCTGCAAAAGTGGAATTTTCTGTTTAGACTAGTGCCACACACGGTGCTCGTAACACAGCTCTTCAAAGCTCGTAAGAGGAGGAGACCCAGAGCAAACAAATTCCAGTTCAGCATCTCTGCAACCCTCACGTGGCGTGGGTCCGTTTGGTGGGGAAAAAAAAAGGAAGATAATAACACGAGTGGGAAAGGGGCTGGGCATGTCTCACTCTGTATTTTCAGCACAGTGTCCCCTGGTGTGACACCCCACGTGAAACACAGCTCGGCTCTACAGCCTTCTCCGGAACAGCAGTGGGCAAGGCCCTGCTGCCCCCCTTACAGTTTACGGGGATAAAACCGCCACAGGCTGTTCGTCACAGAAAATACGGTGACTCCACTGAGCAGGTGACTTTTAGAACCAGTAAGTTATTTCAGTAACTGCAGGGTATCTATGTATTATGAATATAAACCCTTTATTTTCATCCCTAGAGAAAGACGATCTGCTCTGCCCACACAACCTCCACTCCCCCTACGCTTCTCTAAATCATGTTGGCCCCTGGCATCGAGAGGAATATTTATATATTTATTTTTCTTTATAAAGGCAACTCCAGAACAGGAGCTGTTTCAGAGAATATGAGAGAGTGGAGGTAATCATACACCAGCACCTTCATCCACTCCCGTGACAGAAATACCACAATATTTAAACCCTTAGAGGGATGATTATACAGTGAACAAACCCAAGACATATTTCTGTTCGATACATCACAGTCTCAAAACTTTCAAAATATACAACACACAGAAGGCAGACCTTACCTTTAAGCTTATTGTGTTCAGAGTCAGCTGGGAAAAGGACGTCTGGGAAGAGTTTTTCAAAACTGTATCCAGCATATTTAGGTCTGTTCTCCACGTAAGTCCGGACCGTAGGCTGTAATTTCTTCATGAATTCGGGGCAGGGGGTTCCTAGCTGCTCTATGACTTTATTCCATTGATCAATATCTAAGGTTACGCAGCTAAGAAAAACACCGTGTCTAATTTCCAGCCAGAAAGTTATGTTAAAACCAGATGAAATAAGCAACAGAGAGGAAACACAGAAAATGGTAATAAAATACCAAGTTCATCACCATCAATTAGGACTACCTAAGGGAAAACCGTGAAACAAAGCAAGACTACGATAGCATAGTCACGGCAACACATATTTTCCTCAAAATCATAATTAACTGGCAAAGGATATACTTCTGAGGAACAGAGAAAATTAAAGAGACTCACAAAACGTATTAAATTCATTTCAATAAAGGCATTGTCTGGGTTCTGGAGAGGAACTCACCTCCTGACCTCAACACGTGTTGACAGAGGGGACACGAAGGACGAAATCTTGGCCCGAACGGGCCAGTGGCAATTTTGGATGCAGAAGTTAAAGAGTTTCAAGGACGCGCAAGGAACATCTTAATTGAAAAGTTTATGCAAGTAAAGGGGAGATTGGATTGACCAGTTCATGGCAGAAGTATTTAAAACATGTTACTGCATAAAAAAAAGGGAACATTTGGCTCAGGAAGTCCCAGTTGCAGATGGTTTGATTCTGGAAG
Organism: Arenaria interpres; assembly: GCA_013399435.1. Classification (NCBI taxonomy): domain Eukaryota; kingdom Metazoa; phylum Chordata; class Aves; order Charadriiformes; family Scolopacidae; genus Arenaria; species Arenaria interpres. Next base: position 437,635 of record VXAK01024443.1, read on the forward strand.
AGAGCTCAGATGAAGTTTTATGTACACTTTGCGCATTCCTGTATTCTCCCCGACTTTTTCTTTTCAGCTCCCGTCAAAGACTGGACACTGGGGCACCTAAACCTTCAGTTGGATGTAGCAGGTCCCCTCTTAACGTTCTTAAAACTTAAAAGCGGACCTTTCTATAAGGATTTCCAAGCTCTACGGTGCCTCAGTACAGGCCCGGGGAAAAAAATATCTAAAAAACTTGAAAGTATCTAAAAAACTGGAGCATAACTATTAGGAAAACAAATCAGATGCCCAACTCCAATCAGATCCACTAATTTTAGGGATGACCCAGAGGCTTCAGCTCCATTTGCCTGGAGCAGAGCCTTTCTCTGAAGCATGGACAGATGCCACCACGCTGTTCATGGGACAGAAAGAAGCACCAGGTATTTCTGAAAGCTCTTTGCAGCACCATTTCTGCATAAAAAAACGTAAAACTCCAGAGTGTAACTAATGAAGCTGGCTAGGAATTTTTGTAGACCTTTTTTAGACATTTTGTAGACATTTCCTATAAAATGTGAAGAACAGTAACTGCTAACACGCTTGGGTATCAAACAAGATTAGTAAGTTATTACATAAAAATGATCTCCAAAGCAAAAATCAATGCATGTGACCAGTAAAACACCACCTAAACAACAACAACAAAATAAATAACCTGTCTGAAATGTAGACAACATCCAAAAGCAATGGATAGACATTGTTTTAAATTGAAAAAAAAAAAAAAGAGAGAAAAAAGAAAAAGAGGGAAAAAAAAGGAAAAAGGGAAAAGAAAACTAAGCCCGTTTGCCCAAGTGGTATTTTGTTGCGTAGTGTTAGTCTCTAACGACAGTCAGACACACGGACACGGCGCTGGGGCTTTGCTTTAAATGGTACAACCGTAGACCAGTATTTTAAAAACTAGAACCACCTTAATCTGGGAACTGTATCTTTGGACCTTTTACGACTACACGCCAGGCCAAAGGTAAGGATACGATCTGTACCAGGAAATAAAACACCACCTTTGATCATTTCGCCCATGATGCACCCAACTGACCAAATGTCAACTGAAAACAAAATGCAATGGTATTAACATAAAAGATAGTTACCAAAATAAAGCAAACGAAAGTATCTCGAGACATACACAGACAGACACACATGAAGTGACCATAAAAAGCGTGTGTAATGGGGATGAGTGAAGGTGAAGGTGAGCTACCTACAAGACCAGCAGAGACTATGTCCTACTGCTAGGTGCAGCCTGAATATAAATGAAGTTCTTCATTAATTTTTTTTTTTAGCGTATCACGAGAAAAAATCCATCCTCATTTAATAAAAAAAAAAAATAAATAAAAAAATAAAGATTGTACAATATGCATTTTCATGACACAACATCAATAAAAAGGTTAATCACTTCCTGAGCCATTCGACCTGCTGCAGCAGCACAAGGATACAGTCCCTTCCTGGAAAGAGGATTTTGTGGCAAACCATTTCGCCCATAATGCACCCCACAGACCATAAATCCACTATGTTTGTAGCACAAAAAGAAGGAAAAGCAAAGCAAACAGTCATTTAAAATTAAAAGAAGCATAACATGACTGCATCCTATAAACTGCAGAGACAGCACAGGAAGAGGAGCGAGTCTTTATATTAATCAATGCAAACACTTGAAAATACACCGTGTATATAAGGATTAGCTTTTAACTGTCTCAAATACAAGGCAGAAAAACATCCTTTTGTTTAATATAGTGCTAGAGTGAGAGCTGGAGCAGAGAGAGAGAGAGACACACGAATCAAATAAAGCCCTTCTCCAAGCTCCGAGAAGCAGCGGGCTGGGCTGGAGCACCAAAAATAAATTTATTTTTGAAAGCGATTCCATTGTAGTTGTAGGAATAATTTTAGAAGTAGCAGAGTAAACTGACCTTTGAAAATATTGCACTTCTAAACAGTTTATACTTTTAGGAGGAGAACTAATGGACTATTACTCGATGGCAAATTTTAATTCCTGTGTATTTCCTAGAAGTCAGATTACCGTGCATCTCTCTTTCCCTTTAAATAAAAAGCAAACATAATCAGTAAAAGATCACTTAGAATTTTAGAGGATCAGTTAATGACAATATTAGTATGCTCCTAAAAGATTTTCAGTTAAAATTATTTGCTTAAAAAGTATTTCTCCAGTTATGCTGAAATAACATCTTATACGAAAGAAAAACTCAAAAGCGAATTTTTTGGGTATGAAATACAGTTTTCTGCATTATCTTAAAGTAAAGGACTCGGAAGCCATACTGGAAGCTGCACAAGTTTACTTTGTACAGGTATGCCAATTGCTTTGGTGGTTGCTTTTAGAGATACCGTTAACTCTGTACCCAAAAGTTTTCTTCCAAGTTATAATAATGAGATTGGATTATTACGAATACTTTGAATGTCAAACATGACACTGGAATTTCAATTAAGCAGATAAGAAGGGGATTTAAACCAGAACAACTGTATAAGAAAAATCACACGTAAAAGTTCTGAAGGAGCTCAACAACGTCAAGCAAACGAGGTTGCTTCTTATTGAAAATATTCCTTCCACCTTATTTACAAGTTCCTCTAAAATAGTATCTAAATCATATGATAGGAGACCATAGTTGTGCATATTAATAGGTAAAATTAAGGGCCTGGTTCATTTAAAAAAAAAAGAATTGTCAACATTTTATGGTTAGTGGTTTTTTTCTTTAAAAACTCTTTTCAAATACTTAAGTGCGTATTCTTTGCTTTAGGGACCCAAAGATTTGAAGCCAAGTTTTGCATTTGACTTTATTTTAAGAGAAGTTCTGAATGTTAACTTTTTCACCTTCTGCCATCGCAACCCAAGATATACCCAAATCTGCTGTAATTAGTGTGTGTCCAACACGGTATCAGCACGGAGGAGCCTGGGCAGAGAAATAACACGAGTCAATGAATGATCTTCAGGCCTCGGACGGCAAATCACCTCCAAGGCCAAGAAAACCACTGGAAACCACTCGCTGGTCCCTCTACAAAACCAAACTTGTTTTTGTTGGAGGTGTTTGGGTTTGCCATTTTCATTAATCAAACAAACCCTGTCTATTTATAGGTCTCTAACTTTTTAATGAAGCCAGATTAACTTGGCCACTGAGGAGTGCTCCTGTGAATACTTCTACTGAGGAAAACCTCATTACAGATTTGAAAAATCTTTTAAAGAAAATCTACTGCTTGTCACACAGAGTGTATTTTACTCTTAAAAACCCTGTTTGAAGTTAATTTACTATTTTCTATAGCTCTAAGAGAAAAAATTTCTTGAGTTGGCAAGGCCTGGTGTCTTAATGTAATACACCCAGCTGTGCTTTAGCTCCTTTAGTATCAAAACCTATGTAGAAGTTAAGCCTCTAATCAGCCTGTCTGGGATACTTGCTAATTGTAAAACAATTAAAGATTTCATACATGCTCAGTATAGCACCAAAAGAATCCTCTCTGCCGTATGGATCTCGGACATCAAAACATACATGGGGATCCTCCCACCTAAGCTCAGCAGGGCACTGGAATGGCAGACGACCCCGTTCAATTAAACTAAATGTTAATGTTAACCACCAGTCAGCTGCCAATTTCCAATATTTAACTCCAAATCAGTTAATTTTTAATTTAACTGTGGGTTTAAAGGGCTACAATAGGCCTGAGTGTAAGAGGTGAGGACGGTGGGCAGCCCACGGTTCTTGCAGCGAGCGCATCCTCCATCCCTGCCCCGGGAGGGACCCGCCAGGCAGCCCTGGAGAAGAATTAACAGTTGATGTAAATAGCCATTTAATGACAACAGTACATACGGAAATGCATATGCAAGGCTGTCTTCTGACTCAGTCAGCACACAGATTTATTTTACATTCTCTAAATGTGCCATTCTCAACACAACAACCGTGTATTTGCCTTTGGGAAGACGTGAGAGTTTTTCATATGAAAGTTAATTTTTATTTATACCCTGCTGCACAACACAAGGCACGCTGGCTCAGGGGACAGGATTGTCACTTGCTGACAGGGTGATCTAGAAAACAATCTATTCAACTCCCATAATAACCTAAGCAACGTTTCAGTGCAAAGAACGTTTCACACTTTTGCAACTCAAAATTACTTAATATTTAAGAGAAAAATGTAAACTGAGCAAGCTGAGTCAGAAAACTTGTGACTTCCGTTGTATGAATTCCTTCTGTAAGGCAGCTGCACGACCCAGAGCACAGCTTTAGGTTCTTTTATCTAGTGTCTCTCAACTGGCCAATGTAACTGGCCAACGCAGGGACACCTCCCACCAGAGCAGGTTGCTCAAAGCCCCCTCCAGCCTGGCCTTGACCCCCTCCAGGGATGGGGCAGCCACAGCTTCTCTGGGCAACCTGGGCCAGGCTCTCACCACCCTCACAGCAAAGAATTTCTTCCTAAAATCTCATCTACATCTCCCCTCTTCCAGTTGAAAACCATTCGCCCTTGTCCTATCACTCCTCTCCCCGATCAAGAGTCCCTCTCCATCTCTCCTGTAGCCCCTTCAGATACTGGAATGGGCTCTAAGGTCTCTCTAGTATATTATTGACTTTTTCTTCAGCAATATTAATTAACAACTTAGTGCGACAGCTTTAAAGCAGGCCGGTGTTAATAAAAAGTAATGTCACTGTAGGTAGTTCTAACTTGTTTTATTCCTCAGTAGCCTTTAAGTTCCCTACGTCCTGAAAGGCCTATATTGAATATAGTTATTTAAACTTTAAATGTAGGACATGTATTTACTGATGAGCTACAATTTACATCCTCGTCAAGAATAAAGTCAGGTGAAGGTGTATTAAGGTACAGACCATGTGTTAAGAAAATATATTTCCAGTTCTTCCAGGCTGAAACTTTATCTACCAAGCCAGTTATTTAATTTTTTAAACAAACAAGGCCCTCGATTTCTTCTCCTATTAAATGCAAACATTTCTAATGGGTTGAGCTGAATAAACAAATTGGTGTATCCAGAATCTGCATTTTGGTCACAAGGCTAATTTATAAAATTTCTACAGCTTAAAAAAAAAAAAAAAAATAAATAATACATTAACATGTAAAATGTGGTGCGCCAAACAAAAAAAAAATAATAAAGCTATGCCAAAGAAAGACTATATTTGCTGACCGTTTTCTTTGTATCCCATCCCTAGGATGACCTCTGGTGCTCTGTAGTAACGAGTCACTACATAAGGCGTCATCATAAAACTAGTTCCTGCAGTTCTGGCCAGTCCAAAGTCAAGAATCTTCAAAGTGCAGTCTGACTTTACTACTATATTACTGGGCTTTAAATCCTTTAAAAAGAAACATCATATATGACCGCTAAGACAAGCGCAAAGCACCCCGTGGTTCACATTTTTAAAAGATAATACTGCCAACATCAAACCCCACATTTACAACTAGGTCATTGCTGCAACTGCAGTTTCTTTTCCCCCTGCATTAATTCATGTGCATTCGGCAGACACCAGAATTAATTCCCTTATTGTGCTTGTAGATTTATATAGCAAATTAAAGAAGGAAAATACATCAACCAGCGTTACAAGGTACGTTAGCAATGTCCGAAATAAATCGAGGTTAGTAAGAAAGGTTAGCTCTGAGGAAAGGGCTAGAAACTGCTCACTGGAACAACAGTCATTACTACGATGCAGAACACAAGTAACAGGACAATGGCTGAAACCATTTGATGCAATAATCATCTCAATACAAGAATTATTAAAAATCTAAAAGGAATGTAAAACGTAAAAGGTTTCTTTGCCAGTTGAGGCTCCATTACCTCCTTTGAACCAACACAGATGTTTCTCTGAACAGGAAAAAAATCCCTATTTTCACACAGATTTTGTTCCCCATTTAGGATTTGGTTTTATACTAATTTCAGCGACCAAACCCAAAAGGGCCACCATTGAAAAACTGCCAGAAATTACCACAATCATTAAATTGGGGTGGAGAATGTCCTGATACAGTCTCAGAGCATCTTAGTCAGAAACTTGAACCCTAAAACCGCATTGACAGTAGTGGCTTTACAACACCGATGCGTACGGATGGTACCCAGGCATCGTCGGTCGTTATTTCAGGAGGATCTTAACACACCCCTGAATGTCACAGAGCAAATATTACAAACAGAGTACCTTTGCCATGATAAAATCATTCACAGCACACAGGCTGGCGTAGATAAGGCTCGGGCCCTTTCTGCCTACTCTCTGCTGAGATTAATGAGAGAAAAACCCAAGACGTGGCAGCGTTTGAGCTGCAGGCGTTTGATAAGTAGCCCCATCTTTCTCCGTTTCATAAAGACTTAGAAGTGGCTATCTGCAAGATATATGTAGTTTCCATTTGTACTTTTTACGGCTTTCGGAAAACTCCTCAGAAAGCTGAGAAAGACACATTAAAGGGAGAGGAAACCACAGAAAAAAGAGTTCCAGAACAATAGAATTTTAATGGGTAATTAGAAGTCTTGCATACTTACATATTCACACACGCGCTTCCAAATCACACACACAAAGACTCTGCAGACAACTTTGGCTTAAAAGATTCTCAAATGCCACCAATGAGTTTGAGTATTATAAGGCATTCCAGCTATTTAATATGCATGTTTCAGATTCTGCTACAATCCTGTTTATTATTAGCTTCATTTTTGCACACTGCTAATTATTTGGAGGATATTGATTGCAGAATCCTAGGTGAATGCTCGTACTGTTAACTATATTAATCCTCCCCAAAGCTGCAGGATTAACACTGAAAATGTTAAAGAGAGCTTCCCCTTGCGAAAGAAAAATCACAATGAGGACAAAAAGCGAAAGTGTACAGAGCACTGTCCATCATTAATTTCTGAGCATGATGTAGTTGTCATGAAGCCCAGGAACACGCTGTAATTTGGAATCCACAACTGTCCTTCAAAATGATGGAGGCGAGAGGTGACTTACACTGCATCCAAATTCATGCAGAACCAATACCTCTGATGTTTTAAATCAACACGGACTCAAAAGCTCCTCAAAGGGCGAGCAAGTTAGTTAGGCTGTGTAAATATATCCAGAACTTACAGCAGAAGATATCTTGCCTAATCTTAAAAATGTAACATGTCAGTGCCTAAAAATCAGAGATTATTCATGGCCAACCCCCTTTACCCAGACAGGGAGAGAGGGGGTCACTCATGGCTTCTATGGGCTTTTCCCTTTCCAAAGATTTGTGTGAAGGGCTCCCATAATTAGGCACCTTCGTTAAGCGCTCAAAAATCAGTCAGAATCCAGCGTTTCAGAGCCTCCATGCAAGACTAACAAGACATTTTGTGTCCTTCAGCAAGTCAGTGAGGCACAACTCTGCCACGCCGATCACTCACCTTCCTCACACTGCGAAATATAAATGAACACGTGCCTCTACGCTTGCTGGGAACTCCAGCTCTGAAAAGTGTTTTGAACAAAGTAACGTTCATTTGCCAACATCTGCTAAAGCCGGGGTAAAGCTAATGTCAAATTTTTACCAACATGAAATCTATATCCACTGATGCGGCAGCTAAATATGCTCCCTACAACTTTTAGGTGAAATTGCCTGAAATTCTTTGTGTTTGATCTCTGCTTGTTTCGTGCCTCTGGTTTGCTATGAAAAACCCCACTCCCTCCTACGGCAGACAGTGCCCAGCGCTACAGGCACGTATACACAGATCGTTGTCATTTCAGTCATTCAGCAAGCTGTGAAGACATCACTGGGATGCTGAGATTATCGCAGCTGTGTTAGAAGCTGAAGATCCCGGTTAAAATCCATGGGGAACTACCACCACCACCAAAAAAAGTGTAAGGCTTTAGAGGACACTGAAGAAGCATGCTGGATTCATCGCCAGGTAGCTCCACGGGCAGCCACAGGGGTCTGGACTATGTTTAAGGAATAAGTAGTTTCAACAAAGTAATTAGCTTTAGACATTAATGAGGGTGGTGCTGAAAGCCCAGAAGAGTGATATAAAGAGTTGCTGTCGCAGCCACATGGTCCATATGAAATATGTCCCTTTTCCAGCACACCCTCCTTGTCTCCTGAGGTTTTGTGTCACTTGTTCCACAGAGAAACAGGATTTCGATGCCTTGAAGTACGCAGGCATCAGGCACACGGCAGGTAAATAATGCAAATGTTTTGCCTGAACACACTTAATCTCCTAACAAAGCCTGAGAAGCAGCTGTCAGCCGAAAATCTGCCATGAAGACATGCAAGGGAAATCTATCTGCCCATGTCCTTCAAAAGCATTCATGCATGTGTGTGTTACTATCTACACAGCAATTGTACCTGTATTCTCTGTGGAATAGGTTATCCCAGTACTTCATATAACTGCACAACATTTCAGACTTCACCTGTATTTAGAGGCAGGAATTCTATCCTCAAAGCTGCTTTACTCCTGCCCAACAACTACCTGAGCAGTTACTACTTTTCTATAAATATATGAACATTTACATTCACCCATGACTTCTGCAGGCTCAGTAGTTTGATGCCATTTTACAGGACTACAAATGATAAGATGTTTAACTTGAACAGGCAACCTTAAATTCAGAATTTCTTGACCAGATTGCAACACACACACGCTGTTTAAAAAGCAATAACCAGCTTTGCCTGGGGGCAGTTTGAGCGAACGCTTTGTGACACACAGGGGTATGAAAGTTCCACTTACGGGTGTTTATCATTAGCTGTTAATCTGGAGACTGCAGCTATTTATTCATTACTCTGCTAGTAAAAGAGCAGAAATAAAACAGGCAGTTCTTTCAAAAGATGGGATTTCAGGTTTGGTCACCAAAACAATAAAGGCAGAGACGCTTTCAGATATTCCTTCCTGCCTTGACTATTAAAATAAACATTATATAGAATTAGAGGAGGTAATGTAACTCACTGCAAAAATCTTTATTTGCTCTGTGCAGATTATCATCACGTCATTCAAAAGGTTAATTCCACAATTATAGCGGAAAAAGTTGTGATGATTTCTTAACAGCTTTCTCTGTCTGCCTGTGGGACGGGCTATGGATCACCCTCTGCGCTCCTATTTCTGAATTAATTACTCAAGGCAAAACCAGGTGCAATGCCAAATATACACAGTTAAAGTTCACTTACCCTGTGTATAATTCCAGCTGAATGGAGATGTTTGATACCACACAGCATTTGATAAAGAAGATAGGACATTCGTTCATGGTCTAGCTCCATCTGAATCACTTGGCAGAGATTTGCATCCATGAGCTCCATCACTATGTAGCTTATGAAGAAAAAAACCCCACAATAATAATCAGATAATGCTGCTATTTTATTGTATCCTTTCCCTTGTTCAACTTTCTGTGTGAACATTTTTTAAATTAATTCTCAGTTCAAATCAGACTTACACGTCTTGAAATTCTTCCAGGGATTTTTGTGGTGTGAACACATTCAGGAGGCCAATTATCTGTAGGAAGGGGGAGAGGATGTATTAACTGCACCAATTCCACCACAGCAATAGCAAAGCTGCAAAGACAACATTTCACAACTGATAACCAGTATTTGGATGTGAACCTCCCAGTACACACTCAAGCTCAGGATGCTCAGTGGCTTGAGCAGACCCAACATGCTAATAACTTAGATGCTAATGATTTTAGGAGGAAGATCTTTCCTCCACGAATCACATCATCTAAAGACACTCTGTGTGCATTAACGAGATGATATTCAAAGCTTAAAACCTAAGGAAGTTGGTCAGTCTTTCCCTGCCTCCTACTTTCAATGTGAAGAGAACTGGTTGGAGTTTTACTTCATCTGAGGAAAAATAAAATGAGAAACTGACAATGACTACTTAAGAGATACCACTTTGCCATTGACAGAGGCAAAGCAATAACTTCATCCAAAGAGAAAAACTGATTCTTGGAGCTGCTTCAGGATGTTTCCCAGTTGCTAAGAACGGATGGGATGTGCAGAAACAGGTCTAGCTACTATTCACTAAGAGTCAGTGAGGTCTGAAAAGTTTATCACCGCTGTTAGGTAAAACTTCCTTCAGAAAATCCACATATAAACCATCTCTGTCTTAGAAAAAATACATAACTTCCCCAAGTAGCTAAAAGAGAGAGCTACAGCCTTTTTTCTCTTATTTGTCTATTATTACTCATGGTATTTTTATTGCCAGCTGCCCGTAAAGTGTAGTAATGTCACACTCACTCCCATATTCCTAAGTTAAGGGGATATTTAAAGATTGGGCAGGTATTAAAAGCAGTCAATAATAGCTCTTCTGAAAGATCCTTCTGCCCTTATCACGGAGACACAACCATGCAATGAGAATCTCTACAGAGGATGCCACCCTCTGAAGGCACTTTTAAGACTTTTACAAGGAATAACCTTCTGGTTAAGTCTTTAACGTGTAAAGCAAGGCGCCGCACTCACATTTTTGTGATTAACGCACTTCATGAGGACAAGCTCTCTGTAGGCTCTTTTCGCGTGGGTTTGGTTCTGAAACGGTCGGCTTAACTTCTTGATTGCAACATTTCGTTCCAGGATGGCATCGTAAGCTGCGCTGTAATTAAAAATAACATCAGCATCATCTCAGCGTCAAGGTCCTCTAAGCCGGGGCAGTTGCTATTTTTTTCAGATATTCTGTATCATGCCTGCAGATAAACCAAATTTCCAGTATTGTTCAACTTTCAGGAGTGTAATAGCAAAGTGCTCTCGAATGCTATTCAAAATTTAGTTTCAAAATTTAGAAACATTTCCCAGCTTCATAGTACTGACACATGACAATCTCCACAAAATAACGCAGGATCTCTGCTTCCAAAAATATCTTACTGAAGATACTGAGTTCTTGCCACTCAAGAACAGACTGTCTAAAAAAGATCCAAAACACTTCAAACATAAAAAGCACATCAATTTTATGTAAAATCCTCACACTGGGAGAGAGGGAGAAGGAGAGAGGAAAAGTAGGTTATATAAAGGTCCTGTGCTTTCACGTATGCAGTTGCTTACTGCCCTCATGGCAACGACAGCACCAACGTCAAGATAAAACACAAAAAAAAACGTTAGGAAAGCTTTGCCATCTTGATGTCACTGGCTTTTACTTGGGAAAAAGGAAGAATAGAATTTTGTTTGCAGACTAATGCGAGATCGTCATATGATTCAGTGTCACGGGCTGTTTAAGTGATGGAGACTCTTTCTGGGGACAACTCCCAAACGTGTCACATTTCCACGACAGGAAGGCATGGATTTTGTTTCCTGCAAGAGGTAATGCCGCAGCTGACGACAGGCTCCCTCAGGAAATATTTATCAGTTACTAAATATACTGTTTTCTTGCCTCTTATCAAGAACAGTACTCAAACCTAACGCAGAACATCTGCCAGTAAATGCTGAGTGTCTACTAAATCAAACAAGCTACTTTAAAAAGCATATTGTCTATATAGTATGGAGGTTAAAATGATTTTTTTTTTTTTACATCATCAAAACCTCCAGTCACTATTAAAAAAAGAAAAAATGAGAAAAAACATATACTGGTAACTGTCTTTGGTTTACACTGTCTGGAATTTCCTCCACCTACTCCCCCAAAATAAGGAATAATTTATGGAAGAGCAGCAAAGAGTTGGCCAGGAAAAACTGGACCACCATGGGACTCCTGTACCAGCATTTAAACTTCTGCATTACCAGTACATACCAGTAGCCTTAGAGTCTCTTTCAGCATTAGATACAGTTGAGCCTTTAGGCCACCAACTTAATAGTCCATCAAATCAAGTTAGATCAGCTTTTAAAAAAAACCCAAAAACCGCAACAAAAGCCCCAACCCAAATGACAAGAATTACACCCTGTCTCCTCCAGACATGGGCAAGATTTAACCACGTGAGGACTCCAGTCCTTCTCGGAGTAATCAGAGGGGTTTAACTAAAAAGGCTTCAATTACCATGAGCAGCAATTACAGAATGACACCAGAGTAATTACACGGTCAGGTTTTGGATCCAGCTCTGGGAGGGGCAGCAAGTTTGGAAAACAGGCTGGGAATGAGAAGGACAGTAATAACATCTGAAGCTTTTGCTGGCCTTTCTGCAGCAACTAAACAAAATTGAGTCAAACAACTGCCTGCGTCCTCGTTATATTAACACACAAACAAAATTCAGATCAGCTCTTCTGCCACTGCTACTTCCAGATCAAATAATCTCAGTGCCAGAAAGTGCCACTTCAAAAATAACTCTTTCTAGACTACTAGCCTTCAAATTTTCCCTTGCACTAATTACACTGTTTTATAATTAAGGCAGCTACAACACAAATACGAACTAAAACCCCACCCATTCCACACATTCTCTAAACACTGATCAAGATAAGATCAATGCAGTAGAGAGGTTACAGGGAAAAGTGTTTGAGAAGTTTATGTTTTCCCTATCTTTTTCTTCCTTTGTGTTTCTTTTGTATTTTTATGTCCCTGGTTGGCATCTTAAGAGTTACAATAAATTGGAAAATCCGCAAGTTCCTGGGTTATCTACAACTTCCTCCTGAACATTCAAAAAACCAGCAAGAAGGTGAAAGCAACATTTATCTGTGGGGCAATGTCATGGCAGAGGAAGCAGTGCCTCCAAGCAGCTCGTTATCACCAACCCTAAATCAGTCGGACACTCTTCAGTCCACACAACAGATTTTTTTATTCAAAGAATTATACTGTCAGGTCCTATTTTCCTAAACTGCATCAGGTATTTATGTATTACAGTGACAGACAGCATCACAAACACTCACTAACCAGTGTCAGGGACCACTTAGATGACAAAACTAAGGGAAAGAGGCCCCTGACAAACCATTTCAAGCATTTACAAGCAGCAAATATTATGTAGAGTATTTCTGGCGTTTGTTTCACTGTGAGCAGTGTGGCTTAGGATTAGATTGGTTTCTTTTTCCAGGTTCTCCTCCCAGTTAATTGATGGGACTCGGCACAGCCGGCTGAACGTGCCCAGAAGGGCATTGGTTGGGAAGCAGGAACGGACATGGGACAAAAAACAGCAGCAACAGCCCTTGCTGGGAAAAAACAGCCAATAATTACTATTGTCGCTTTGCACATAAAAGGTACTTCTCCACACTCCTCCTCAGTAGCAAACAACAATTAAAGGACTCCAAAAATTCTATTAAGGGGACCTAAAAGTACATGCAAATTTTAAAGGAACCTTACCATACTATCCCTTGTGCTCCTGATCCTATGGGCTTTAAGTTTTGATACCGTTTCAATACGGTGAAAGTCGAGTCTCCGATCTCCACGCTGTAGAAGTTGTTGTCACGCTTGCTTCTGCTCATGGCGGCAACTTAGGTAGGTCACTTCATCCAAATTTTGCTTCTGGCCTGTAAAGAAATAAAATTTGAAACACTTAAAATTTCACAATCGTATGTAATCTGACAAACAGCAGAATTCTTTACAATATGCAGAAAACACTCCCCAAATAAGTCCCATATGCAAAAGGATGTTATTTTTGATGTCTGCAGGAATGAGATAGCATGTGTCGGAGATGTTTTCAGAATACTGGAATATTTCAGGAATATCTGCCACTGATATGGAAACACACACAGTCACTAGGCCACAAAAGGAAAACTGGCCTTGTCAGAGTTCTCCCACACGAGCTCTTATGAATAAAAGTAATGATAAGGGAAAGAGAGAAGAAGAGTAAGAAAAAAGGATGTATATTCCACCAAAACCCCCTCATATTAAAAAAAAGCAAAGGCAGTATCTCAATGCATGTGTCCACAGGAGAAAAAAATAAAACAGCACAGTGGCTTTTAGTGTGTAATTTCCTGTTCCTTTGATGTTAACTGTGCACTTTTAATTTTCTCTTTACACGGGGTTTGGGTGTAGCTACAATAGATGTTTAGTAGCACAAATTCCTGTTTGACCAGAAGAAGAAACTTCAAGAGCAACAGCACGTTGTCTCCCTTCGTTACTAATTTAAGGAACACCTTCCCATATTACTCTCAGCTTCCATATTCCACGACGCTATGCATTTGTTAAATTTTGAACAAGCTTTGGAAATGCAAACAGTGCAAATGTGGCCTCCGCAGATAATGAGAAATGTGCAAGTCGAATTCTTTTAAGAATCTGTAAACTTCCCAAATTGCACTTTTGGCTGGCTAACCTGCAGTCATTTCAGCTACACCGGTGCAATAAAAAGCACTCTAAAAAAGTTCTAAAAAGGACACATTTTTAACTATTTGGTACATTATAAAGCAAAAATACACTACCTTAATTCGTATTTATCCCAAAAGAAATGTCTATTAAACAGGCCCCTTTTCAAAAATACTGTCAAAAACGCGAGTCTCTCTCACAAAGCCTGAACTAAATACCAAAGGAGCTCGTATCGGCGTATTGGCAGAATCGTTAAAGGCTTCCTTCTCCAGTTGACAGGGGAGGACTAACCAGACAAGAACTGTTGCCCAGCACAAGAACAACCGCCTACAAGCTGAGGCCGCAGACTGTAAAGGACAGCTCTCTGGGGCGGAGAGAGGCTCACTGGTGGGAGCCAAAAAGCCCCAATTCTTAGCAATACATGACAGTATTCCCAGTTCTTTATTCCCCATCCCTTTTATCACTACGTCTTTGGACTCTGCCTCTTTCTCAACACTTTCTTCACAGAGGTACTGAGCCAAAGTTCTACAATAAAGATGCCCAACAAATACATAATGATAAAAAACCTCTCTGAATCAGGAGAGAGCAAACTTGTTGCGGAAGGTATGAAATCGACCAAAGAAATTTTTGAATGAAGACAGCAACTCACACAATCTGACATCTGGTCACCGTCAACTGAAAGAAAAAACCCATAGAATTTATCCACTAAAACTGTATTAAGAGGTAGTGACATTGAACAATGTAGGATTAGCTGGAACAGCTCATTCGACAGAGCTCTGCTGTTTGGTATCAGCATCAAGATAATGAAAGTTTAATACTTCACTTTGGATAATTCCTTGGAAACAAAAGCAGGAAGGACTCCTCCTCTCCATCCACAGTTTTCAGATGAACGATAACACCTCCCCACTTAAAGGTTAGCATTTTGAATAGCCAAAGCCAAGTGTTTAATTGAATTTTCTCTCAATATGATAAGCCTCAGAGGATCAAAGGGTGAAAGAAAGCAAGTATAGCTTAAGAAAAGATCTTGAGAGACAGTATTCTCTTAGAAAAGAATTCCTTTATATTAACAGATTTTACATATATACCATACGTGGCATTATTAGAAAGCAAATTTTATTGCCTTAAAGCTTTGTCATTAGTTACATGTTTAATACTGTAAAATGTGCTTGGTAATATACACTGGGAAACTTGCAGTTACTGATCATTTTATAATTCATAATAGTATTTTAGTATATAGCAGCATATAAAAGAAATTCTTGCTTATTTTTACTCAGTAAAGAAAGAATTCTGCATGTAATCTTTCCATAATAAAGCTTTTAGTCCTTTCTGAATACATTAGCTTTGCAGTCACCCAAGTCACCACTGGTTTAATTATAATTGGTTACTTAAAAAAGAATGAGCTAAGTGTTTCAGGGACATGATTCAGTGACAGTCAGATATAATTAAATGTGCCTCTACCCTGTTGAAAAAATCCCCAACTGATGTCAGTCGTGAGACTTAGAACTTAAAATTAAAAAAAAAAAAAGAAAGAAAAAACTCATTTAGAAAGAATAAAACAATAAAATGGAAAAAAACATAACATTCTATAAAAGCACTATCAGACTATGGTTTAAAAGGTTTTCCCTGCCACTGGACTCTTTAATATGTTGTTAAAAAACACGCCATATATTGCATTTCAATAATTTTTGACAGCCTAAAATACACTGTATTTTTCTACTAAGACTTTAGACACCTCAGTCTTCTGGTTGCTGGTGTATCTATTTAACTCTTGACAAAATAAACCCCAAGGAAGTTTCAGTGAATGCTTCCCCCTTAGTCATGACTTGTGAAGTGACTCCTCCTTATCAGAGATGTTCCTCTAGCAGCAGTGGGGACCTGGTAAGAGATCTCCTCTACCCGGACCATGCCCCAAACACCCCACCGTCACCTTGACCGTGACCCACACCACTATTTGGCAATATTTCCAAGTGCTAGGAAATGAGTGAAGACTAAGGCTGGGGAGACGGGTTTTGCAGTGCAGAGATTGCTTTTGCAGGAACTAGTTACAGGAGGAGGCGAGTAAATAGGAACAGCCCCTCTCTTACATACAGCAAAGCCAAACTTCTGCACCATTTCAGGGAAAGGACTGCTTTCTGAAAAAAAATAAAGAACTTTTGAGAAACTCCAAGTCAAAGTGCAAAGCACAAGTAAAAGCGACAAAAAACACAAAAGAAAAACAAATAGTCATATACAACTGGGAAGGTTTTGTACCTCAACACACATTTGCACAGAGCAGCCCGGGAGCTCCACTCCAAATTTAATAATTTATCTTTTACAAACTAATATATGTACAGTCTTGTATCCCAATGTGCACCAAAAAAAAAAAAAAAAAGTCTACTTTGGATTAGGATATTCTTGTTTACTGCTACTCAGAGTATTGACAGCCAGCACAGCTCAAAACAGGAGAAGGATGAAGATACAAACAGGTTAGCTCAACACAGACATTGGGCTGTTGCCCAACTGACTTAAAAACAAGCCTGAAAAATCTTCATGTAGCTGAACATATGCTTGAGCACATGCAACCAGAATCACAGAGCTGCTTCCTTTCCCATTATCCGTGAGGTCTGTTCCCATAAACTTCACATGAGATTGAAGTGTAGGGTTCTAATAATGGCTGAAGCAGAGACAGAATTGAAAGCATCCAAAACCAAGCGATAGGATAGAAAAATGATACCAATTAAACAGTGATAGCAAGAGAGAAGAGCAGATAAATGAGGAAGGCGGGAGAGGCATCCTGGAGTGAGGAACGAGGAGTATCTCTACTTGTATCTAAATTACCATTCCTTTTTCTCCAGCCCCATGTGCTGTTCATGAAAAATGATCAGCCTCTACTGCGTCAGCGAGAGGTACAGTCTATCTCTTAGTTTTAAATGCATTTCACAGAATCATAGAATGGTTTGGGTTGGAAGGGACCTTAAAGACCATCCAATTCCCACCCCCTGCCCTGGGCAGGGACACCTCCCACCAGACCAGGTTGCTCCAAGCCCCATCCAGCCTGGCCTTGAACCCCTCCTGGGATGGGGCAGCCACAGCTTCTCCAGCCTTTACAGCTTCCTCGGCCTGAACCAGCCCCACCATCGACCTCCTCCGCACACCTCGCCTCAGAGCCCCTTACAGCTTCTACACGGTTTTGTCCATCAGCCACGGAAACTGTGAGCTTCTCATTTCATAAGCAAGTTTATTCCCACTCAGTGCTTTGCCCCCTCTCAGCTCAGAAGCTGCTGTGCTCCCTGTCTCTTCACCTTTCACAAAAACATCCACAGAAACGCCTGGTATTGCCCAGCTCCACAAATGCAGCTCCCAGAAAAAAGCCAAAGACTTCATTTTTTTTTCTCCTATCTGCTAATTTACTGGTGACTTAGTTTTATGAAGTCGAGCTTCAAAGATCCAACCCAAAGCCTTAGTCCTTAAATATTAAACCAAGTCTAAATTCAGCAACTGTCAGACTTCCAAGATTCTTACACAATGTCCGCCTGCGACATTTTTCATTAAAACGTGATTAAGTTATATCAGATAAACTCGCCTGTCTGAAATTTGACATTTTGTTCCATTTTCGAGCGATTTTGCAGAAGCACATATGGGAAAGAAAGGCAGGATGCAGATTCCAGATTTCTATTATTAATGAGGAAACTAATAATACATTTGTCCCATTAACTGTCAACTTGCCAGAACGCTGTCAACTGTCAGCAGGGGAAGAATCCACCAATTTCCTCTCACACATCGACTATTGTGCTTTTCCTTGAAAATACCTTCCCGAAGCACATTTCAACACATGGCAACCTTTTAGTGGCAGCCCACAATTATTCCAGATAAGAATATTCCAAAATAGAACCCTAAAATAGAACAGTGTGGTTTGGGATATTAAATTACTAATTCTTCACATTGCCCTAAGTAGGATTTACCCGAGGAAGCACAATAAAAATGTTGGCAATGGAAATAACACTATATGCATACAGTGACAGTCCCCTTGGGGACGTGCAAGGCTGAGTGTAAATCTTAGTCTAATTCCACTAAAAGCAACTAAAATTCAATAGTCCTGCAGGAGACTTTCCACTCATCCCTTCTTTTATACAGCCTGATAAAGCTTAAGTTGTAAAAGCACGAACATGGACACACTGAACTTGGAGCTCCTTAACAAAACAAGCAGCGAGTATCTATGGGAGTAAATATTATGGTGAACCTTAAGAAGTACGGACATAAATAAAAATATGTCATTGACACCCCCTTCTCCTCCAGTGAATAATACTGACAATGACGACTGACCACGTTTTTTCACCCAGCTTTAAAATAAGTGTATTTAAAACAACAGTGAGGTTTTAGAATAGAAGAAACCATTCTATGATTCTATGTATGGAAACGTTTATATAAAAATATACAAACATCTGCCATTTACTTCTGTTTAAAGAAAGGGATGTACCTTAGCATTTCTCAACAAGTCCGTTCTATATAAACTTGTTGACTTCAAGATACCTGGAAGACAATACAATGCTGTATTTTAATACTAATATCAATCTTTGTCTCTGATACAGAAAGCATTCCGTTTATTAATCAAGATACAGGACAACGTATGGACAGTATACTTTAAAATGTTTTTCCAACACATGGGAGAAAGAGAGGATTTGGGGACAGAAAGGTGGGGTGGGAAAGAGAAGAGCTAATCCTTTGCCCACACAACTTCCACTGAGAAAGTCCTACCGCAGGTGCGTTAAAAGCCTTAGAAACAGCCCGACGGAATTAGATATAGATTAAAAAAAAAAATCACAGTGCAAAAATTACATAAACTGCAGCAATAAATTTGGTAAACTTGCCTTGGCAGAGTGTGTAAATTGATTTCTTTAGAAGGTGGAAAGACGACGATGCTCATTCCAGACCCTGTTTTATTTAATGCTTTCTATGCCTGTGATCTGTACCACTGGGCAGCGCTACAAAGGGGCCTTCAAAGCGGCAGAGCTTCAGCTCCGACCAGCGCAATCCCAAACTGGAAGTGAACTTTTTGTGGCTAGATTTGGGCAATCTTACATTTCCCTTTTAAGATCAATCCAGGCCCATCTGCACCAGGACTCCGAGAAGTTCAGCTGAAACAGGCAATTACAAGAACTTGCCCAGCTCACACGAGCCCTGTGTCACACGCCTGCATTAACCACAGCAAATTATGTATCCACAATTAGAATTTAATTGGAAAACCGTGTGCTTTCAACTACACATCCGAGTATTTACCTTCAGCGCAGCGCTACCATCGAATAGTATTTTCTGGGCTACCACACCTGCTAGCCTTCACGCCAACCAGAGCACCAAGCTGTGCTTTTAAAATCAGAGATCACTTTAAAAACACCGCATAATTATGCCTACTGCTACTTCTCTCAGGCAGTGACCTGAAGGCGCGCGTTCCAGGCACAGAAACGGAACAGGTTTTGTGGAAGAAAGGATCTCTCAGTTTACATAAGAGCACAAAAATATTTTATGACCTCTTCTGCACTCTTCCCTCGCTAGAGACAGTAACAATCAACAGGAAAGCTCCACGGGCTGCATCGCAAACTGACAAAAAGCATCCATTTGAGAGATGTCTCTGCCTTTCAGACAAAGAAAGAGAACCCATGAGATGATTTTCCCACTGGGGACATACATGGAAATAGAATCGGCCAGAACACTGCCAGCTTAAAGGGTGGAGAAACAGATGCTCTGTACAGTTAAGTCTCTGGGACTGCTGGCTAATTGCTGGTTTATACCTTTATTAGACAATATAAAATTGAATTCCAGGATTCACCCCATGCTGTAGCGCTCAACAGCTTAGGCCCAGCACCGGCACAGAGAGAGATCTCCCTACACGGGCTGAAGACCGGGGGCTCCTGGGCAAAACTCTTTTACAGTTAAGGAATGAGATTACCCTGGTAGCAGCTCAGAAGGTGACAGAAGATGAAGATCACGACAGTTAAAGAGATGCAGAAATGGAAAAAGGCAATTTTAATATAAAGCAATTGCATACATCAATTAACACATTAATTAGTAATATAATCAACATTATAATGACATAATCTACACATCAATGGTGGTTCAGTAACCCCGTTTAGAAGGGGATCTAACACTATCGAAATGAATATTCTGTAGGAGTCCGTGGTTGACCTAGAGAAAGCCAAACGCATTTCATGTATCGGCTAGATCGCTACCGAAAGAGAAACAAATGCTCAGTGTATATACAGCTCTTGCATTAATGAATTTTATTTAATTTCTTTGTGAAAATACAGTTGGCGTGTAGCTGATTTGTATGCATCTGGTGTTGGTGAATGCTCGTCTGATTTTCAGCTGTCACAGTTAAAGGCTTCTGGACATCTGCTAACTGGATGTTGCAAAGAGGGCCCAGTTCTCAGATACTTAATAAAACAAACGCTTCAAAGGCTCAAATTCAGGAAATGCAAGAACAAAAGCATTCTGTTTCTTAAAGGTAACTTCCTAACTCATTCAGTTATTCACAAAAGTAATCCCGGTTTTAATAATTTTTGCTTTTTCCATATTGCCCCTGAAACCAGAAGTTGTATTTCGTAATACTTCCAGCTCCGTTAAATGCTAAAGCAGGAAAGGAATTTGGGGAAAGGAGTTAACGTTAGCTGGGTGAACACTGCAGCGAGATACTACTCGACCCTTATAAATGCTAACGACGTCTGCAAAACCTGAAGCTGATTCTAAAACGAAATATTCTCATTGTTGACTGTGGGATTAATTTTCTTAACATTTTGCAGAGCTTTCAAATTTCGCCTTCACAAATTAGATGGTTTTAAGTCAAACAACTTCAACACAACAGCCTGAACTACTCCTAACGTTGACGGGTTTAATGAGGGTTCAAGGTTGTGGTTAATTGCTATGGAAGTGCCTCACACATCATCTAACCTATGTCTGCACCACAAGAGTCCACGAGCACTAAACTTAAAGTCTACACCTTTATCACAGAATCCCAGAATGATATGGGGCTGGAAGGGACCTCTGGAGATCATCTCCTCCAACCCCCTGCCAGAGCAGGTCCACCCAGAGCAGGTCCCACAGGAACGTGTCCAGGTGGGGTTTGAATGTCTCCAGAGAAGGAGACTCCACCACCTCCCTGGGCAGCCTCTGCCAGGGCTCTGCCACCCTCACAGGAAAGAAGTTCCTCCTCATGTTCAGATGGAACTTCCCATGTTCCAGTTTGTGCCCATTCCCTCTTGTCCTGTCTCTGGGCACCACTGAAAAAAGCCTGGCCCCATCCTCCTGACACCCACCCTTTCAGTATTTATAGGTGTTGATGAGACTCCCCCTCAGTCTTCTCTTCTCCAGACTAAACAGACCCAAGTCCCTCAGCCTTTCCTCATCAGAGAGACGCTCCAGGCCCCTCATCATCTTTGTAGCCCTCTGCTGTACCCTCTCCAGCAGTTCCCTGTCATTGAACTGGGGAGCCCAGAACTGGAGTCAGTGCTCGAGATGGGGCCCCACCAGGGCAGAGCAGAGGGGCAGGATGACCTCCCTCCACCTGCTGGTCACTCTCTTCCTGATGCCCCCCAGGATGCCATTGGCCTTCTTGGCCACAAGGGCCCATTGCTGGCTCATGGGCATCCTGTTGTCCACAAGAACTCCCAGGTCTTTTTCCTCAGAGCTGCTCTCCAGCAGGTCAGCCCCCAACCTGTCCTGGTGCAGGGGGTTATTCCTCAAAATTGATCTCAGGAGCTATTTTCTACAGGCAACTATTAAACAAAACCACAAATACACTGGAGTGATTCTTACACACCACAGGTCGGAAGTGCAGTGCAAGCACACTTCTTATAATAACCGTCTATTTTAAGGTATCTTTTGGCCACCAGAAAGTCAAACTTCCCTAGTTGGAGGTGCAATAAAGCAAAGGCGGACACCAGATCTTGGTGTTCTCCCAGAAGAGAAGCTCTGAGGGAGGGGAAATCTGCATGAACTCACCAAGGGCACATGGAGATTTCTACGTTATGACTTGCCCACTGCTTTCAAGTTCAAACAGAGAAGGGTAAGTCTTCGTTTGCCTGAAGACAGGAGATTTGAGGCACATTTTCTTTTTTAATACTAATTTTTTTACAGAAAATTCAAAGCTGTTTTCTTGATTTCCAAGAGCCTGTTGAAGATTTAACAATAAATAGATGGCCTTCTCCACTAAAGATGATCATTTCAGAAAAGGTGATAGGTTTGGTATAGGAAAATAAATATGGCTTTAAAGCACAATACTTTTGAGTATGCAATAGCAAAATGAAAGGTAAGAGAATATGATACAGGCTGTTTGTACCAGGAAACATCATTGCTGGATTGATAAATCTCTTGGGGAGAGTTA
This sequence comes from Arenaria interpres, assembly GCA_013399435.1. Classification (NCBI taxonomy): domain Eukaryota; kingdom Metazoa; phylum Chordata; class Aves; order Charadriiformes; family Scolopacidae; genus Arenaria; species Arenaria interpres. Next base: position 460,050 of record VXAK01024443.1, read on the forward strand.
GAGCCCTTTCTGTTAAACTAACTCTGTTCTCAGTGCATTTTACAGGAAACAACTCTGCACAGTCCTAAATTAAGAATGCATGAAATCCATTAATACTAATGCAATCTTCCCAGTGATTTAATGGTGCGGTTCATAGGTTCATAAAGTGGTTCTAACCTCCTGCTCCAGCCAGATCACACGATGACTTTTTCTAGTCAGCTAGAAAACTAGATATAGTTTTCTCCATATATTTCTGTCATCTCATCTGAATATTAAGACAGTAACTGCAGTCTGAGGAATCTACTAAGAAGGGGAGGGTACGCAGGTAAATATACCACCCCCTTCACTACAACAGCCATCTTTTGGCTAATATTCACCTTATTTTCCATTAAAAATATCACCTAATTGAATGCAGTTGCAACAAACAACTTAATTGTGCATTCCAGACGTCACCTGGAGCCCCAGTGAGTGTCAAAGCTCTCTACCACTCAAACAGCATTCCCACTCCATACTCAATTCCAGTTCAAACCAGCACAGTGACCCCTCTCCCATCTCTAGAAATGTAAAATAAAGACAATCGTAAAATTAAAACAAACATTGGCTTTACTATTAAATACAAACCAATCTGTGTACGGGTCAGTTGGGAGCACAAGAGTCTCTAAGCAAAGGAGGAAGCACGCCTTCCCTTCGACAAGGAAGATCAACAAGTTATGTTGCTCAGAAAACAATATTTACATAAAACTGGGTTTGTAAGATACTTGTAAAATATCTGAAATTTAACTTCTTGTTCTAAATTCTCAACCTGGTAAATAAAAAGTCTATATTTATTTATCAGTCAATAAAAATTCCCTTAGTAAAATATAGAATTCTGCTAAATTCAATACTTCCTTTTGTCTACAAAAGAGCGTCCCAAGGACCTGCTATCACTTATTGACAGAGGCACCCACAAAACAAGCCTGACAATCTGATTTTAATCTCCACAATTGATGTCTTTCCCCAAATCCCAGTTCTGTTTGGAAGAGACAAGTAATCCTATTACCTTATGTACAGGGAGCTCTCTTACAAGCACCCTCTCCAGACCCAAGTATAAAAGAAGTATAAAGGACCTCAAGAATTGGGAAGTGCTTTGAGTCTCCACCCAGGTTAGTGGTGACTGAAGGTAGGAACTCAAATGGAGACAATTAAGCATTTTTAAGGCTGAACACGCTTAAGTACACACGGTCATTTCAGCGTTCACTGGGAGCCTTTGCAGATGAGGTACCCTCAGATGCTCTAAAGCAGGCGACCTTCTGGCAACACGTGCATCTCTCCACCCTTTGGGTTGCCTCTGCTCTCTGGTCCCATACTTCTCTCCACAGTAACAGGCCGCACTAACCACTCCTTATTCCCTTTTCCACCTCAAAAATACATGCATCCTATACTCTGGTGAGTTCAGCTTTGGGGCCAACCTCCCTCATCTCCAGCTTCCAGCAGAGGCACCTCCTTGAATCCTCACCAACTCCAGACCTCACACTTACACAAGAAACTGCGTCTCCCCTATAGCTTTTTAAAAAATGCCACGGCAGCCTGGACTACCCTGGAAAAAGGAAATCTTTCTGTTTGCCAGTTACAAGTGTGGATTACGGAAGAAAAATTGCAGTTTTAAAAATCAGAAACAAAGCAAGAGGTTTTCCAGATCCTGAATAAAAGCAGAAAACTATATTTAAGATTTAGTAAGGATAATATGAAGACAAAAACAACAACAAAAAGGAGTCTGAATTAGCAGAGGAAGATTTGGATGGTGGTTTTGTTCCCCCATCCGTACAGCTCAGAGTGAGGAAGAGGAAGGAGAACAGAATTCCAAGTGCAGTGAGGATGAACAAGTCTTCTAGAGGGACAGCAGGGCTATCTCCAGAGCTGCTCATAAATACTAGTCAGCTTCTCGATAGTTCAGAGAAGTTCTTAAGCAGACACACAGGCACAGCCCTCTATGTTCTCCTTTTGCAAAAATGGATGAACTTTTATCTTTAATGCTATTATAGTAGAATTTGAGGGGCAGGAAAGGAGAAAAGTTCTTCATAGAAACACAAACAGCATTTTTTTTTTAAATTTTTTAAATTACTTTTAGTGGGCTTCCTGCAATTTAAATCTTCCCCAGCCTAACATTTATACATTCTATGAACTTTAATACCCAAGCCAGAAATTGTGTTATCCACTGCATAAAAATAACTCCAGTGTGTTATGGAAGGGGGCAGAACGCTTCCATGAAATTTCACACGTACTGAAAGGCAGCTTCCAGCTTAGGGACAAAATAGAAGTTATTAAAAGAAAAATAATTAAAATATACGTTTACACGAATAAGGCTAGCAAACTCATGTTTCATTTCTCTTCTTAATTAACTGACCTGCTCTTTCTTTTAGTCACCTCAGTCAGTGAATGCCCCCCGTGGAGGGGCCGTGGGAGCCGCTGTGGGTGCACGGCCTGACCTCCAAGCCCCACCAGCACCTGGGACCTTCCTTGTTTGCTTTGGAGGGTGGGAAGGGAGAGCAGAGCTACTGCTGGCAGCCAGTCAAGGGGTTCTCCAGGGAAGAGGAACATTATTTATATATTTATATACTTATTTCCCAGGCACAGCTCTTCCGGCAAACGCAGCCCCTTGAGCTTTCCCTTTTCCTGCTGTTCCCTGTCCTCACTCGAACAATGCGGTTTCACGGAGACTGAGGACACATTCCATGGTGTCACCAAAGCCAGGACCCCCCCCAAATTATATTTGCAGGGTTAGTCACACGGGTAGGAATCTAAAGCTAGCACACTCTCCAGCACTGCTCCTGTCAAACTTCATCTCAGCCAAAAGTAGACGTTCCCACAAAGCAGCGTGTCATTTTGGAAACCTCACCCCCAATCTTTCACAAGCCACCATAAAAGGTTAATAGTAAAACCAGGAATGGGCTCGAACAGCTCATTTTTCAACGTTATGCACCAGTCCTGGACTTCCCTGCATCAAATTCTGTTCAAATACCTGGCAGCCAGGAACAGCCATCAGCCAAAGTGTTCACAGCCAAACCCAAACCGAGGAAACCTGAAGCTGGAGAAAGTCAGGAGCAATCAGTGATTTAGGTATTGGGCAACTGGAACCTAAGCTTTTCTGCTTCCAAGCAACTTCAAATAATCTGATATAATGTCAGAAATAGCTAACAATTCACAGGTTATTTGACAGTAAGGAAACACCTATGAGTGGCAGTGGCAAAAGGAAGACTGTAACGAGCAGAATACTGAGATACTGGCATTTGGCTAGAAATGGATACTGTAAGATCACATCCAAACACGCCGAAAGCTGTAAAACCAACCCCTGTTGTTACCCACAGCTCCAGCATCCTTCTGGCATCCACATCTCCCTGGCCGGTGGGCACGGGCAGAGCCACGCAAGCTCCCAACGCATCCACTTCACATCCTATTCTCCTCAGAAGCTCAAAGCCTCCATTTATACAAACCAAGTATCAAACAGCAACTATTTTCCAAAGTGGTTTAAGAAGACGCTGCTCCTGAAGGGGGGTCAGCAGCACCAGCTTCAGATGCTGAACCTCCACTCACAACTTCTGAGCACCCTCTGTGTAAAGATCAATATTAAACTGCTGCGCACATTTCTAAAGAGAATTCCCACGTTGTGAAACATCTCTTACAAAACATCCAAAACAAGGCAATCGATAACATTTCTGCTGCTTCTAAAACATTTGTTTTGTTTAATATCGAATCAAATTCAGCTGAGAACTGAATTCGTTACAGTCAAAAAACTACACCACGTAACTTGCCCAAGCAGGAAAATGAAGAACCAAATAACAAATAAACACACACAGTAAATTATTCACAACTGACATAAGCTTTGCAGTGATTCATTTTTCAAAACACACATTCTTCTACTTTTTATCAATAAAGATCTTGTCGAGAGGACTTCACTCAATGCGCCTTCCTACTCTTGCACCTCAGCTTCTCTAAGCTCTAATATATTATCACAAAATGCCACTCTAGAAGCTACAGCCCTTCCACTACAAAAACCACTGGCGTATAGTAGTCATTCACGAAGAGTTAAGGTACTGTTTGTTAATGGCAGACAATAAAAGAGACTGCCACAAAGCACAGGAGAAAAACCACATGGACCTGCATAGCTTCAATTTATCTTCCACACACTCATCTTACCTAAAACAGTCAGAAAATGGCCCTCACCTCTGGCACTTTTAGAGCTACTCGGTTTTATTTCTCCTTTAGGACAGTCACTAAAGGAGCTGGTGACAGAAGAACATTATCCCCAGGCTGTTGGTTTGGGCCCTGCCTGGTAATTGAGTAAAACACACGTGATGGGCACCAGCAGCTCTAACTTTATAAGGTGGGAAGTTGAAGGGCAACAAAATTAAGATTCAGAAAACAGAAGAATGAGAAATCAAAACATATAGCACAGTCTAAAAATCAGACTTCCAGAAGCCTGAAGGCAAGGAAAGGGTTGGACCAGATGATCTCCAGAGGTCACTTCCTACCCCGTATCATTGTAAGATTCTGTGAAAGAAAGCAGCAGAAGTAAATGCTGCCAGCTGCATGAAAAGATGGGAAAATCTGTGCTTGCTTATCTACCATTCCTTCAGCCGTCTCAGGGAAGTCTGCCCGTTTGTGGCAGGGGAGATGGATTCTCACATTTTTTCATCATTTGTATTTCTTCATCGTGTATATTCTTCATCGTCTACACTAAACGCTTGGTGCTACCCAGATTTCCTGGCTTCTGGAAGACGAAGCAATCTCTAGAGAGAGCCACCAGCAGAAGGATGTAAAACATCCTGAAAACTTTAGTAAGATTTTTGAAGTTTAAGATTGAACTGAACTTTATCCAAGGCTTACGAGTTGATTTTGGTGACAGTCACATCAGCCTTGGTGATCCAAATCAGTGACAAATAATCCAGCAGCTCATACAACCTCCCAGCTCTTCCCACGGCCCAGTCAGTTCCTGTAGCACCACCAGTAAGTCAACTCAGCTGCTCTCCAAAACCAGTGCCCCCTCCCTGGGAAGTCCTTATCTGTGGCCAATACCACTTATTTTACAGACATATTCTCACTAAGTCATAGAATCATAGAATGGTTTGGGTTGGAAGGGACCTTAAAGACCATCCAGTTCCAACCCCCTGCCCTGGGCAGGGACACCTCCCACCAGACCAGGTTGCTCAAAGCCCTGTCCAGCCTGGTCTTGAACCCCTCTGGGGATGGGGCCTCCAATCGAGTTATAACTCACTTCTGATTCAGTTTATTACAATGACATTCTGCTACCAGATGGTACTCTGTACTGAAAGTTTTCCAGGGGTTTGTATTTTGTGAGGAGGGTGTGTAGGGGACAGAGCTCAATGCAGGAGGTTGCACAGTGAAACGATGCATTTGCAATCGAATACACTGCAGGGTTTCCCTATTCTCAAACATTCTGTTTTTAAGAAGTGATTAGACATCAGCCGAGATTCTTTCAGATCAATATCTTCCTTCCTCTTTACATCAGGCTTTACATTCCCCTGCCAGTGGGATGGAAAGGCAGAGAGGCTGCAGCACACAAGGTTAAACAGCCTGAAAACTGGCATTTCTAACACGGAAGAGTCTCACCCCACCTTTCCTATTTATTTTTTAAGGGACTCCTGCACTATGACTATTTAATCACCAAAAAAAATGTAATAGGTAGCATTTTTTTATTATCAAAATAAAAAGTGCTGTATCTACAAAAAAACCCCTATCCCTCTGCTGTGCTACATTTCCTAGGAGAGTATCTCTACAGCTCCTTCCCTGTCATGTCACATGAAGCTCCACCACAGATGGTGCCATGATGAATCCTATTATCACAATAGATGAAGTAACGCTTTGCCAACTGTCTCTTGCAGGTCAGTTTTGCCACAGAAATCATAAACCAGAAGGGCTCCATCAAAAGAAAACTTGTGTAATTCTACAGTTTGGCCAAGAAGCTGTTATGACAGCAGATTAAATGACTATTCTTAGCGAAACTCTCTTTTTCAGAAATAATTGGATAAGGCAAGGATCTTCCGATTCCTTAATCCCTTTTCAAATAAAAGATTACACAAAAGGACAGTAGACGGGGAGAAAAAACAAGGTAGAAGTTTTTAAAAAGGCTTAAAATATTCAGGTTTATGGCAGCACATTGTTAAAAAAAAAAAATTTGGAGAGACAAATAATGTTCTTAAAATCTGAAATCAGTGAAAATTCAGTGAAAGAAGACTTCAAAAAGCTGTCACGTTTCAAGTACCTGATTCCGTTGTGTCAGAAATGCAATGTGGATGCACGCAGCTGGACCCAGAAAACAGGCGAAAAATCTCACTTCAACCATAATCTCACCAAATGACGGGGCCCAGCGCGCTCAGGGAACGCTATTCCATACCGCTTTATATACCTCCCTTTTGTGCACAATCATCTACCACGGCCCCTTCAACTTATTCAGGTACTTGAATAAGCTTAACCATAAATCTAGCCTGAAATTCACGAGAAGAGAATCAATTTTCAATCTTGGCACTGCATGGTTTCAGCTAATTACCTACAGGACTGTTAATTCCAACCATAGCACAGAAATTCACCTGTGTATGCCAGTCCTCTGCCTGTCCGATGACCGCTGGCAAAGTGGGAATATAGAATAAATAGGTAAACCATCAGCAAAGTCAATCAGTAAGTATGACTCAGGGCTTCAATGAGATCTGCGCAAGGTTAGAAGCGAAATCCCATTCCAGGATTACTCTGGGGCAGGAGGAAACGCTTGGTCTCTAACCTCTTACTGCAGAGGAAGGTAAAGCCCATGGAAGATAAACGTTTCAGCAAGAGAAACGGATCAAAAGATTCTCTAAGTCTTTTAAGCAAACAAAAGATACCAGGTGACCTAAAATACTCATTAAGTATCAGCGATGAAGAGGACAACGGCTACTGAACGTTGGAGGAAGCAAGGAGTTGCGTAACAGCTGGGAAGAAAAGTTTTCAGGATGTTTTAAAACTACATTTAAGAATCATATCACTAGATCCACAGAAAATAAATAAATCTTAAAACACTTTAAATCCCAGTTACAAAATCTTAGAATCCAATTATGAATGTGCTACTTTCACTAATTCATGCATTTATCTGTTCAGTACAAGCAGATTAACGTGCTATGAAATCCTGTCTAAAGTATTTGCCATAAAATACCTCAATAATAAGAGCTTTAGAATGGAACAAAAAAGTTTGTACTTTCATACTTGAGATCCTGCAAGTAAACACCGTATCTCCAGGGAGACCTTAGAGCCCCTTCCAGTCCCTAAAGGGGCTCCAGGAGAAATGGGGAGGGACTCTTGATCAGGGAGGGGAGCCATAGGAAAAAGGGTGATGGTTTTAAGCTGAGAGAGGGGAGATTTACATGAGATCTCAGGAAGAAATCCTTTCCTGTGAGGGTGGTGAGGCACTGGAACAGGCTGCCCAGAGAAGCTGTGGCTGCCCCATCCCTGGAGGGATTCAAGGCTGGATGGGGCTTTGAGCAACCTGGTCTGGTGGGAGGTGTCCCTGCCCAGGGCAGGGGGTTGGAACTGGATGGTCTTTAAGGTCCCTTCCAACCCAAACCATTCTATGATTCTGTAATACCGTTAACCTCACTCCAACATCGACATAGGTGGTAAAGCTATCAAAGAACATATCTAGGGCTTGCAAGGATTCCCAACACTAGATTTCCCCCACAACTCCATCTCAGCGTCCCACACGAGCCACTGTATTCATGGATTTACCTACTGACAGGTTCAAACCCCAGGACGGCTGCTTTGCTAAGAACTGCAAATCACTCCGGGTTGTACTTTCTATTCTGCTCACCTCCCTTCCCCAAAGGTTTCTGGTTAACTTTACTAAACGGACAAACACAAAAGAATTAGCAGAAACAAACAAGCTACAGGATGGTGTCTCCTCAAGGAAGTCCTAAGGAGAACAGCCCAGAAAGATGTATGGATCTGCCACCGCTCTCTTTCCCTCTCCCAGCTGGTATTAGTCCTACCACCTCTCTGCAGTCAACTGCTGCTGTGATCCATCGGAAATCGGAGCTGGTTTGCTCCCTGAAGCCACTTTCTGGAATAACCACTCTCCAGCTGAGCGTAAGGAACCGTCACCCACCCAGCAGAAGACCAAAGCCTGCAGAAGGCAACACCTGGCCAAGCGTCAGCTGGCTCCCAGGCTGCAGACCCCAGGCTGTTCCTTTAGAGATAGGTTTTTACATTCATCACGGAGATCACAGGCATGAGAGGTACCATAACCCTTTTTTCATGTCCTTTACACCAGCCCGCAAGCACTGCTGGCCTAGTCAGCTGGAAAGTTCAATGCAGGGCAGAAAAATGCCAGTATCGCCACCAGCGGACTTGAACAAAGATGCTTATCACATCTCATGACTTTTCCCTCCAAACACAGTTCTGAGCAGCCTTGCTTATCTGCATCACCCTCCCTTTGTTTTGCCAACTTCCTCAAGCTACATAGCAAATAGAATTTTAAAAAAAATCTATAAACAGTAGAATATGGCTTGAAAGCAACCCCCGGAGATCATCTGCCTGCTCAAAACAGTAGAACTTAAACTCCGTGTGTATCAGGCTGCTCTGCACCTTGAGCAGTCAAAAGTCTCCGTGGATGGAGATTCTGTGGCCCCTCAAGCTCTTGGTGCAGCACTTGCCCACCCCCCTGTGTCAAGACATTCCCTTCACGTCCTACTGAAACTTCCATTCCAAGGGGGGTTGGAACTCAATGATCTTTAAGGTCCCAACCCAAACCATTGTATGATTCTATGTCTTGCGACCATTGACTCATCTTTTCACTGTACCCTTCTGAGGCCAAAGTGCCTCCATCATCTCTACAACCCCTTGCTTAAAAGCAGTTAAATACAGCAGTTACATTCTCCATCAGCCTTCTCTCCCTCAGGCTGCACACCCCGTCTGTTCTCCACCTTCAGGTGCTCCAGCCCCCAACTGAGGAACCCGGTACTGGGTTCTACTGGGCAGGATATGTGGGATCTACTAGGCAGCACCGCAGATGGAGCTCCAATTCCTTCCCTCTACCTGCTGGCCAGGCTCCTTCTAAGGCAGCCCAGTAAGTCACTAGCCTTGAGGGCTACAGAGGCTCACTGCTGACTCCTGGCCAGCTTCTCAGCCAGCAGAAGCCCCAGGTCCTCTTCTGCAAGAGTCACCACCCAGTCAGTGGCTCCCAGCGATCAACAGCAGAAGAATCACTTCCATTTTATGTGCCTACGTGCGCAGGGACACGCACGCTTACAGAGCTGGGCATTTCCATGACTTTGAGAAATACGAAATCTGGTGTTCATTCCTCTTATTCCACAGCCCATCAGGACACCAGAGGGAGACAGTCCAGGTTCAGGTTTTGTTCAGCAGACTGAGGTACGAGGGAAATGTTTGAATGGACACAGACTACAATGGTGGGAACACATTTTAACCACAGTTTGTAGTTAAAAGAGTAACCAGTGAGTTAAGAGGATTTCCTGCATGCTTTAAAGATCTATAGTAAAAAAAAAAAAGACAAAGCTTGGTATAATGTCAATATAATTAAGTAACAGGAGGTTGCCAGACTTGTTTCTTTGGTTTGCTTTTTTTTTTTAAATACTCAAAATCAATAATTACAGTGAATAGGCTTTCCAGCAGTACTGGAGAATGAATGTTTGCCCTTTGTGTTTATTTTAGGTGTACAGACCTAAGAGTACATATACAGTATTTGCTTTGTTTGCAACACGAATGACCATTAAGTTAAAGTATATTTTCTGCCAGTCACCATTTTAGTGTTAGCCTACAATATCCAACTGAGAACCATTAATAAGTATTCCGTCTGTTCACATATCAAGCAGATTTACCCAACAATAAGAGTGACAACATGGGCAACAACTACGAGGTTTATTTTAGTACCAAGCTTACAGGCAATCAGTTTGGACAGAAAAAGAACCAAGGATTAGTTTTTAATCACTTAGAGGAAAAAAACATCTAAAGTTAAGAGGAAATGTGTTGCTATTAATTATAAGCTTGATACACACCAAGATCATTATCTCTTCACACGCAAATCAAAGAAAAATGCAGGCCTTAGAAAACCTTACACAAATATTTTACAAAATAATGACAGTCAAGGTAGCAGTACTATCCAAACAGCTGGCTGGGCGTTTCTCCACGCTGATCTGATTGAACACCAGGAATGGATCTCCTTCTCAGGGTTTGATGCAGTCTCTTGGAGGAGCTCTCACCCAAAGGCTTTGTAACATCTAGAGCAGAAGCAAACTGCTATTCATGGTGGCTGTACCATAAACTGGAGCCTTCTTTATTGCCACACAGGGTGAAAGAGGCTTCCAGCTCCCAAGAGGAGACTGGCTACCATGTCCTTGGTGTGTTCCTTGACCTCACATACATCAAAGTCTGCATCAAGGAAATCTTAAGTTACATTTTTTAAAGTATCTAGCAATTCTGGCTGGGTTTGATTTTGTTTTCTGTGACTTAATTCTTCAAATTCAAGTATTAGCTTCTCTTAATTAAAGGGCATATCATGCATAGCTACAACTAATTGCTATTTACTTCCCACAAATTTCAAGTCAACGTATTGGCAACATATTCCACCCATCGCCCAACTCCTCATGAATTTCTGAGCATCATCTGCAAATTCTTCTAGGACAGCACATTTCTTAAAAATATCACCATTCACTAAGAAGGCTACAGTTTTGCTCCAGGACAAACTTGTACTAATAAAATTCCATTAAGTATTTGGTAAATACCAACAACTTGGGAAACTACTCAGTGACCTACATCTGCAGTCCTGTATTTTGAATAAGAGTTGGGATAGGAAAAGAGTAGGGTATTTCAAGCTTTCTTCCCCTGAAGACTTCAAGTATTACTGAGATATAAATAAGCTGGGAAAAGCTACAGCAAAGGAAGTTTTGAACACCAAATTAAAAGCTGCCCCTACCAAGCAGAGTATAACCTAGAAAATAAGCTAAAAGATAAATGCTACATCATTTTGAAGTGCTCAAAAAAAAAAAGAGTATTTGCATTGCTACACATAAAATACAGTCCTAAAATAGTAAATATTTTCTTCTTCATAAACACAGCATTTAAAGAGGAAAACACAGTTATCAGCACTGCGAGGATGCGTCTTCTGCCTCACAGTCTGAAAATTTCCAGATTGTTTAATTTAAGGGGCCTCACTGATACTACACGTACGCTTTGGAATGACACACAGGTTGGTGTGGAAGAGGTTGTCCATCCACAGGAAGTTACCGACTCGTAACTTCTAGACCAACGTTCAGCACCAAACAGGTGCTCATCCCCAATTCACGGTGGGCTCTACAGTGCATGCAAGAAACGAAAATAAATGTCTTGTTCAGGATGCTTTTCGGTAACAGCAGCTGAAGACCAAGTCTGAAAACAGATCTTTTAACAAGCACTTCTCAAAATAAAAGAGGTTTGCCCACTTCCAGCAACCACTACCTGATCTGTGAATACCTTTGTGCACACGCGTGACTGACAGCCATCCCCACCTAAGCACCTTCCCTGCCTTCCAACAGCATTGTTAGTTCAGACACATCAGGGAATTAATCAGGCTGAAAAATAGTCCAAGAGGAAGATTTATTTTTTTTTCAGCAGGATCAGTTCACTCCTTGATGTATTTCGCCACGGAGCAGCTGGCAAGGAGGAGCAGCAGGTACGAGAAACCACTTAAGCAAGGTGGCTGCTGAACGTGAAACTACGGTGGGATGTTAAAGAAATATAAACACAAACAATCGCCCCAAAAACTCGAGGACTTTATCGACCAAATACCTTTCACTGACACTACAGTCGCTGTTAAAACGAATGCATGCAAGTAAAAATGACTATTGCTGTATTTTCATACAAATTTCCCTTGGAGCCAAGCAACGAATGCCTCTTTAAATATAGTTCATCTTTCCATGAGGACAGCCAGAAAGGGCCTTTATCAAATTTAACGGTGAATTTCCATCTTGATTTAAACAAGGAGGTTCTTGAAAGATTTGAAAACTAGATGTTCATATTCTTCAATCAAAGTAAAAATGGTTTTTCAGAATCCATGTCCAAACTGGTGAATTTCACAACAAGCAAACAACATAAACAGTCTCAACTGAATTTCTGAAGAGCTTTCAAATGGCAAGAGATCTTTCCGTAACATAAACAGGATCCTGTTTCTGCAAGCTCTGAATTAAAGACCAAGAGGTTTTTTAAAGGAAACATTTACAGCAATAAAGTACATTCAGCCTTTATTAAAAAGCCTGGGATCAAAACCAGATTAATCTAATTTCTGAACTGATACAGCAATAAACATTATATATATTAAAAATGTATAGTAAAACTATATACACACAAGAGGGTTTTTTTTTTTCCAAGGGGTGGTGGTGGGTGGTAAACGAAGTTTAAGCAAAAGTACACCATACTTTTCAGCAGACTATCAAGAAGGACATTTGTATATGTCCGGAATATGGGATCTATCCTCAGAAATCAGGAGCTAAGCATGTACTTTCCATTCATCTTTTAAACAATAAGCATTCAAACAATTTAGGCAGTTGAGGAAGGATAAAAAAGGAACCCAAAACAATACACAGTCAACAAATAACCAGGCAGTATTATGATCTCAAATACTACCCCATTAGCTTATGGTTAAAAAAAAATAAACAAACAAACCATGAAATAAACACATCAGTTTCAGGTAAGTAGCACGCAGAAAATAAACACAGTTGTTAAAGTCTCTAAACACTTATTTATTCCGTAATATTTGCATAACAATTCAGCAATATAACAAGTTTACCTAAAGCCTTCCCAAAGGAGGTTTCACCTGAACATCTATAACGCCAGCAAAGGCCTCGGCCCTGAAGAAGGGAGTTTAAAGTTAGAATACAAAAAACACACACAAAAGGCAACTCTGCTTCTGCCCAGAACAGGCCAAAATCATAAGACTCGGAACCATATTATACCATTTTACTTATGTTTCTGACCTAGAAGTCTCCATGAAGCACATGGTAGCCCACAAGATTACTGTGAACACTCACATGAGCCAACGGTTGAAAAACCTTGGGAACTTCTGCACTGGAAGACACCGTTAAAATTCCTTTTCATAGGAATTTTTCCCTTCTCCTATCATGCTTTGCATCTGAAAACCGTCAAAATGTGACGGGCAGCCTGCGGTTTGTCTGTTCCCCACGTCCCACAGAACTCCACTCTGTGTCCCACAGTCACACCAGTCCGTGCCACGCGTCTCTGAGTCCAGCGGGGGGGGAAAGGACAAGACGGCTGTGCCCACAGACCGAGATCAAAGCAGGGGACCACCTGAAATACAATGTACTTTTCTTAACTGCTGCTAGATGAATTAAGAGTTTCCCTTCAACAAGGGAAGGGAAACACAATACAAGGAACACTCATGTCGGTCAGTGAACTCACTTTGACAGTGGCCCTGAACCAGGTTTGGCCCAGGTCCTCTTCATGTTACAGTTCACAGAATCATACAATGGTTCGGGTTGGAAGGGACCTTAAAGACCATCCAGTTCCACCCCCCTGCCCTGGGCAGGGACACCTCCCACCAGACCAGGTTGCTCAAAGACCCATCCAGCCTGGCCTTGAACCCCTCCAGGGATGGGGCAGCCACAGCTTCTCTGGGCAACCTGTTCCAGGGTCTCACCACCCTCACAAGAAAGAATTTCCTCCTGATATCTCCACTAAATCTCCCCTCTTTCAGCTTAAAACCATTACCCCTTGTCCTATGGCTCCCCTCCCTGATCAAGAGTCCCTCCCCATCTCTCCTGGAGCCCCTTTAGGGACTGGAAGGCCATTATAAGGTCTCCCAGAGCCTTCTCTTCTCCAGGCTGAACACCCCCAACTCTCTCAGCCTGTCCTCACAGCAGAGGGGCTCCAGCCCTCAGAGCATTTTCATGGCCTCCTGTAGACCCATTCCAACAGGTCCATGTCCTTCCTCTGCTGAGGCCCCAGAGCTGGACACAGTGCTCCAGGTGGGGTCTCACCAGAGCAGATTAGAGGAGCAGCATCACCTGCCTTGAGCTGCTGGCCACACCGTTTCCAAGTTACCTGATATAACGACACACCTGCAAACAGGTAACGACACAACCACATGCTGTCCTTCCCTACAAGTACCATTTGTTGGCGTCCCTAGAAGCCAGATCAGGTCTCCTGTGCCAATCACCAGTTAAGTCTCCACACCTGTAGGTTAAAACCCAGCTGCAAGAAGAACCTTGCTCAATTCTCCACGCACGTGCCCAGGGGCAAATAATATCTTTCCTTCCCCAAAAAAGCACAACACCCTTTATGTTTATATTATCAGATAGGCCCGAGCGTGTAGGATGTTTCGATTGTCTGAAAGGCTTCAGGAAGCCCCTTCTGTGTGACACCAAAATTCAAAAGCCTTTACTGCAGCTGGGAGGTTGGGGGGAGGGAAGGGGAGGAATTAATAATCAAGCAGGATTTTGTATCTGTAGGTTATTAGGGGGGCTCGGGTCAAACTTCCCTGATGGAACCGCTCCAGCGGAAAGGCATAAAGAAACCGGCTTTGGGAAGTAAAACTGGCTGCTGTTAATGACACAGAGACACTCAGGAGCAAAAGGAATTCTGCAAAGAGACCGCTCGCTCCTTTTTGCGAAGAAATATATACAAAGAAAAAGGGCGAAAGAATCAAAGGCACCGCCGGGCTCCCCCCAGCCCCCGGAGCAGCTGCATTACCCCAGAGGCGCATTTTTTTATTTTTTATTTTTTATTTTTTTTGCTTTAAGAGGCGTTTTTAAGAGCA